>JBAIZL010000002.1:15132867-15222867 GCA_036971475.1 Prosapia bicincta | reverse complement strand
AAGCAGTGTCACGCAAATGTCAGACGGGCACTAGAGATACACTCTGTGTTACGTTGGCAAGTGGATGTGTGACGGAGTAGGATGCGGGAGATAGCACAGCCTTATACACACTGAATGCGCAGCGTCCTCAGTGGAAGCCCAGATCTGCACGCGTGCGCACTGGAAAAGACCCTCCCCACTCGATATTTAGATGCAAATTTAGTATTTTTCGGCTTTCCGTAATCATTTATTGAGTATCATCTTTACCCCGCCGTAAGGGGTGTTTTACAGGGGGTGTGGAGTATAAATTATGCCCGTTTTAATTATGCGCCGTTTTAAAGGAATTTGCATTTTGTCTTTTGTTAATTAAATTTGAATTTTATAACAAGGTGTATGCTTTGATTTAATTTCGGTTTGAATTAATTTCAGACGAGTTCTTTCGCGCTTCGCATTCTAATTGTCCGTTTTAATTTTTTTTTAAATATTAATTTTTATTCATTTAATTTCCTTACAAAATGGAACACAAACAACCATTTACAAGGGAATTTTAATTGTGTGCTTATTACTTGTAAGCTTTGTACTTTATATCTGAAATTTACGTTGAAGTATTTTTTTGAAATAATTTAAAAATTCAATGTGCTTATTACAGGCTACATAATTAGTTTTTAAAAAATTCCTCAAGTTGAAAGTAAATGATCAAATAACTACATTTGTGCTGTATTTTCTCCTATCCTTCAATCGCAATTTTGAAATTTGAGTTATTATTCTTCGATTCTGTGGAACGTAATCTGTACAATTGTACATTTTAAAACAGGAAATATATACAAAGATTTTTCTACTTAGTTCAGTGAAGTAATATTTTATTTTAGTCACTTTTACTGAAGTATTACAATTTATATAAATCAAGTAACACGTATGCGTTAAAACAGCTGTTCTACCACATAACCTATAACACAACATCTGCCGTCTAATGAAATCATATTTAATCACTTATTCTAAGCCAAATAGGACGAAATAACCATATTGCATACCATGCCCCTTTTGTATCTATTTTGTCTTTCACATACAACTCAAATTAATTATCTAAATGTATATAATATATATAATGTTTATATAAACTGTATTACCATCAAGTGTCGCCCCCCTACAAGCTTACAAACATTATTTGAACATGAGTTGATGAAAACATTATTTTCTTAACCGCTGAAAACTTGTACAAGATCTTTATAAGGACAGTGAACTAGATAAAGAATTATAAAATGAAACATTTTGTATACATAAACAATAGTATAGTTTTTATAAATGCACTATTTAGTATTTAATACCACCGTCTTTTTCTTTATGAAACGTTTTAATTCATTTGGATACGGAGTAAGAGTTTTAAAAAAGTATTTCTTTAATTTATAGATCGAGAAGTCACACCTACTTTACGTCTGTGCTTCAAAACACAGATAGAGATTTTTATAGTAGTATATTCTGTAATTGGTTCTTCAAAATTAACCACAAGTAGTAAATAGGGTTTAATTTCTGTGAATATTCAGGTCAATCCAAAGATTGAATCCAGTTTTAACACATAAACAGGTTAACTTCATTGGGTGGCAAGGAGGGTATTTCTTTTAAAACACTATATTATCAGACAAAAGTTAACCTGAAACAGTTTTAACCGTCTGGTATCAGTATTACAACACAACGAACTAAAAATTACCTCTCCTTGTTAATAACATGAAACAGATATTATTTTATTAAATCATTGTTACACTAGTTCCTAGTTATTTAAAATAAAATTTTCTCTGTAGAGAGGGTCGTTTTAATTTTTTAATTAAACGTAAATAATTATGTCCCTTATTGGAAAATATATATATATATATATATATATATATATATATATATATATATATATATATATATATATATATATATATATATTCATAATGTATTACATCATTTTTGCATTATAAATAATAATAGCCTAATCACGCTATGTTCCGTCACGCAGGATAATCGTTCCGACTGAGATGGGATACGCAACACGAGACAATTGCGTATTACCAACGATTTCATACAAGAATTACATTTCTTTTTTTAGAGGTTATGTTTAAGCAGTATCGTATTCAAATACAGTTTTCGAATTCAGATAATGGTATATTAAGAGCCACGTATATGCTAGAGGCAAACACAGGCACACACACACACACACACACACACACACACACACACACACACACACACACAAATATATATATATATATATATATATATATATATATATATATATATGCGTGCGTGTATGTATATTGAAAGGCTTTTAGTAATATTTAAATGTGGAATCAAATAATAATATTTCAATTTAAAACGCATGTTATGAAATATCACATAGGTAACATTGATTGTGTTGATTAATTTACTTAAAGAGAAACATTAAAACATAAATATTAAACATTTTAATTTTTATGTTCAAATTTATATCATTTTTATCCAGCTGTGTAAGATACGACCCGGTGAAAATATTTGCGTCATCACAGTTCATATGTTTAATCAAATAGCGTATTTTTACAGAGACATTAACGGTGGTCTCTCGTTATTTCATAATTTTAATAATAACTTTCAACAATACAGGAAATAAATTTTTAAAAATTTGCTTAAGTAACTATTATTAGAGTCGTTAAAATAATCGCCGTTTTATTATAATTTTTATTTTAGTTGTACGTAAAAATAGATTAGGCAACAAAGAAAACGCTGCTTACATTTAAAAAAAGTAAAAATCGTTTTGCAATACTCAGAAATTTTCTGCGTTTATAAATCGTTACTACCTTGTACAAACCTAGCGACCGTGTGTCACACATGTTTCGAGGCACGTTTCTTGTTCCGGAGCTGTACCGACGCAGATGTGGCGCGGCCATTGTTCCGCGTCCAACTGGGAAACTTGAGACATAGATGGGGTTATTTCTGCATTGTTTTATGCTATGAGACCTCAGTCCTTACATAACTAGCCATCAGTTAGACATGTTTGCAGTGGGTTATAATATTAGATATCAATAAATATATAGGAAAATATATATATATATATATATATATATATATTTAGAGAGAGAAAGAGAGTAAGAGGAATATATATATATATATATATATATATATATATATATATATATATATATATATATATATATGCCTATATATACATAGAAAAATGTAGGAATTAAGACATCAATAAACTAATTTGATGATAGTATAAATAATAAATTATTCAATAATAATAATATAGGATCTGGTTTTAAAACTTGTCCAGACGATAATAATAATAATAATAATGATTGATTTTAACAGGCTGCTTTCAGCGAACCACAGCTGCTTTATTCATATTGTCGGTAGCTAGGTTTCCTTTCTCAGTGATAGAGCAACACTTAGGTAGTTTATCCTTACACTGTTAGTGTTTCTAAGCTATATCCTAGCTATCGGAGATAGATTTGACGAAATGTAAAACCTAATCCATTTCCGTATATTTCAAAATTATATAAATGTAACATGTAGACGAGAAGGAAACAGCTGTCGTTAGATTAGTGTTAGGTGAGGACGCTTTGTATAAACAACTACGCACTTCTCTCTGTCTTTTGTCTCTCTCAGGAAATCATTCCCCTTTATTACAGTGCCGTGTAAAGTGTTCCTGGAATTCATCCCGAAAGTTTTCTTCTATGGTACGTGTTCATGCAGTTGATTATATAATATTTTGCAACAATAATTTTAATAATTGCGTCTTCCATAAGACATTTATAAAACCTTTGTTTAGTTTCTTAAATTTTGCAATGTGCAATGTCACTGGTTTCGATAAAGTTTTAAATTCGGAAGGCAATATCTGAAATTGATTTTCTGTATTTCTTTTGATATTTCGTCTTATAAAAGACTAAGTAGGTTGTAAACAACAAAAGCAAAGTTAGGAATGGAGCAATTACGTGCTAGTGTGTTATCCTGGAGATAATCGTAGGGACCTTTATGATAGGATAAGGCGTGTGTTATGCGGGAAAGTGTTGAATAAAGAAATAAGGTGAACAGGAAAAATGATGACAGGGAGTACCTGTCTTTCGAACTTACCTCCTCGTAGAAGAACACTATGGTTGTTCATTATGTGAGAAATCTCTGTATCTACCGTACTTGGTACCTCTACCATAACAAATCTAACCTGACTAGCGTTAGTCCCGAGACTTGGTGCTTGATGCTACGACCCGTGATACCTTTATCCAAGAATCTTGCGAAGTAGCTGTAAGCCTGGACAGGTGACCACCCCTGGAACAAGACGAAATCCAACGAGACACTGCTGTTTAACCGGTTTTCCGGAACTACTCAGAACCAAAAGAACATTTCAAACTGTCAGGTTTCCATACCTCGACCCCATCGACCGATGGGTATCGACCCCATCGGATTAGTTCGGTCCAGGTAGTGGAATAGGATCTTTTGTACACTTCCGGTTAGCCTTACCTAAGAGCTTGCCGTCAGACTCGTGACTTGGTCTTAGGAGGCCTAAACCCAACCCGTAGGACATTTAGAGCACATTTATGATACAAATACAATGCTTAAAAATTCGGTAGTTCAACCCTTCCGACTCCTATCCGCATGGATATATTTGTATTTCCAGTACAACCCGCAACGTAATAATGCAACGTATCAACCAATGCGGCGCTCCTCTTTGGGATAAGTCAAAAAGGAATGGAATGAGAAATATCATAAAACAATTTTATTGAACAATTGTTTTAATTTAGTGAAAGAAAAACATTAAAGCAAATTTAAAATAATAAACATAGTATACATGTTTACCCAGACATATCACGCTTACAAATAGTAAATGGTATTAGTAAATAATAAACTTTTATGATAAAGTTATTGGAATTGGTTTCCGTAAAAATTAAGTTAGAAGTTACTTGTCATTGTGGTAGTGTTGGTTTAACGTTAATATACATATAAGCTGAATCAATTAGAAACTACCATTACTGCTGCGCCACGATTTCAATAATAATTATAGTATGCTAAGGCGAGATGAGATTTATGATTGGTAATTTACTACAAAATACTAAATCGTTGAGATACACTGATGCAGTGGGTAGATATGTTCCGTCGACTCTGATAAGTAGTCGGCGTGATACCTTTCACACGTGATCCTGACTATAACTCGCAAGACATAGCAAGAGACGTGAAGTGGCCTCCTTGACATTGAGAGATGGGGAGGGGCTAGAGCGTTGGCTTATTTGTCTCAGTGTATATCGGACTTATCTGCTTTCAAACTCGGTTCGCCACAACCACTGTATCTTGTTCACCACTATGCCTGGATACGAGGTTGAGGGGGATATCAGCCTGGCTTTCTCCCTCTATCGTCGGCTAACTTCCCTAGTGTCTCTTTCTATGTCTCACAAATTATACCAGTTCTCTATGTATTCAACAAGACCGTTTAATTTACTAATGTTAATCCTATATTTGCCCACGAAACACTTCAAGCCTTTATAGATGATGATAGCCAACTTGTGTCAGGGTCCTGATTAATTATTACACAAGACAGGATTTCAGATTATTTTGTTTCTAATAATTTGTCGTATATAACTTTTAAAATAATCATTTAGAAAAGATTCTTTAAAATTATAAATTTAAGAACATTAAAGATTTTTTTAAAACACTGAAAGAAAAGTTTCGAAAATGCCTAAAGTAAATGTACACAGCTTACAAAATGTTTTGGCTCATACAGTTTAGGAAATCTCTATTTATATTTCTGCAACGTCGGAAGGGATGTTGATAAAACTATATCCAGGGCCACTAAGCCGTACGTGTATACACCAAAGTGGATTTTTCCACCCTCTAATTCAACTTGATAAATTACTTCACTGGGGGCAGTTTATTTTTCATCTTTCATTAACCCCAATGTGTTCTCCCCGGGAGATATTTCTACAGGAAATACAAATTACTTGGCGAAATACTGCGTATATTTTCAAAATTGTAAAAGTAAACAAATTTAGAGAATTGTCGAGTAGCAGAAAGCCTGTATTAGATACATTACCGCGGGATACAGAAAACAAAATCTGCTCATATTTGTTTAGAAAGAATGTAAAGGACGGCGATGTCAAAAGCTTTCCACAATAGAGGTGGATTTAATTTACAATTCAATTCACTGAATAAAATACAACTTTTTAGAAATTATATATTTACGTATTTGCCATTTTGCTAAGAGCATGTTTATTTGAGGTGATCAACCCTGCTTTAGCAATAAACTTCTCTACGCTAATCGGATCGTTAAGACGTCTCCTTAGTTAGATGAATCTATTTACCTCCCCAAATTCTTCCCCTACAAGGCGATGTAACTGACATCCTATTAACCCTGGTCTAGACCAGGTCAACAATCCTTCAGGCAATGCCCCGATAATATCCTTATAAAGTTACAAGGTGGCATTATGTACTTTTCATAGCCTTAAATAATTCCATCTGTCATTTCTCATCCCCTACTGTTACAAGTATTCAGAACGGGCAGACACTTCTCTATAATCCGGATAGAGGGTAGGTAGCGAAAAAAATACAATTTTTGAAGTGTAAACCTCTACAGCTATGCCTACAAAACCTATTGGATGGACTTAAACATACAATTTGGCAACAGTATAAACTTCGTCAGGTTACGCTATGAGTCTCCTCAAAGTGAATTAAATATAATATATGATTTCATGCAACAGTTGATTTTATGTTATAGGTTATGTTGTAGAACAGTTGTTTTACACGTAGATTGTTACATTATTTCTTGAGCACTGTTCAGGAAAAAGGTATACGTTTGAATATTAGATCTTTTTAATAACATCCCCCACTTACAATAACTAACCTTTGTTACAATTAATCCTTCGATTATTCACATATATCAAAGCTTTTATTATTTCTTTCTTTTAAAGGCTACACTTCCACAACGTGTATTATATCAAGGCAACATAAACTTCCAACACCCTTATTCTAATAATCTTATAATTGCCTCAGTAGCGAAGCCTAGTGTTCATTTTTTATAAACACTTGTTTGCTATTATTCCATTGATGTGTGTAGTTTATAATTTTACCACTACGAAATGTATTAAAATTGTAATCAAAAGGGTTAAATGTAATCTCTTGGCTTAGGGCGTTTGCTCACCGGGGCGCACATCTGAACAAATAAATAGAATAGATACACCAGGATTAAACAAAATATTCTAATATAATAACTAAAATAAACTAAACTGTAATGAATCGTCGTGTGTGGTTTTAGTGTTGTTTTAGCTGTGACGGTGTATGAGTTTCTTGATAATATCAATGTATTAGATTGATAAAAAGCTTCCAGCATATACTTATATATATATATATATATATATATATATATATATATATATATATATATATATATATATATCGCAATATGTTTTCTTGTGTATTAATAAAGAACAAAAGTCAAAATACAAATACAAGAATTATATTTGAATTTACAATTCAAAGCTTTTCGTTGGCTAACAGTACCGATGCTGATGATGTTAGTACTGTTAGCCAACGAAAAGCTTTGAATTGTAAATTCAAATATAATTCTTGTATTTGTATTTTGACTTTTGTTCTTTATATATATATATATATATATATATATATATATATATATATATATATATACTGGTGTTAATGAAATGTATTTACGTTATTAAATAAACTAGATAAACATTATCTACAAATCTTGTGTCTATAGGCCTAAAACATATGTTAAATTAGAAATAGAATTGTTGCTAAATTTATACAAATTGCAAAATTTCTTTTGTTGTTGTAACATTATAGACATTGAATATAGTATCAAATTTAGAATGTATTTGTATTTGTTCTTTTAATAATTTTTTATTATTATTATTGTATTTATATATTTCGAATGGTTCATATATATTCATTCTTAATCCCTTATTAATTTCTTTTATAAGTTTCATATTTTCAATATTTGGAAATTGGTGCTTATTATTAATACAATGATTTGCAAAATTTGATTTACATATTTCGGGATTAATATAGGCATTTAAATGTTCTTTATATCTTTCTTTTAATTTTTTCTTGGTTTGACCTATATAAGCTTTATTACGGTTTTCGCCTTCTAATTTATAAACACCACCTTTATCATGCATAATATAATAAACATAATAAATAACAATTATAAAATAATTAATATGCATGAAAAAGGTGGGGTTATAAATTAGAATGCGGAAACCGTAATAAAGCTTATATAGGTCAAACCAAGAAAAAATTAAAAGAAAGATATAAAGAACATTTAAATGCCTATATTAATCCCGAAATATGTAAATCAAATTTCGCAAATCATTGTATTAATAATAAGCACCAATTTCCAAATATTGAAAATATGAAACTTATAAAAGAAATTAATAAGGGATTAAGAAAGAATATATATGAACCATTCGAAATATATAAATACAATAATAATAACAAATTAATAAAAGAACAAATACAAATACATTTTAAATTTGATACTATATTCAATGTCTATAATGTTACAGCAACAAAATAAATTTGGCAATTTGTATACTGTTTACCAACGAAAAGCTTTGGATATAAATTAATAAATATTCTTGTATTTGAATAACCTATGTTGTTTTAAATTATTAAACAAGAAAACGTATTATATATATATATATATATATATATATATATATATATATATATATATATATATATGTATACATACATACACACACACACAAACACACACACACACACAATGTGATTAACTACGAAATGCAGAATGTCTGACAGTTCATTCATCATGAACTAATAATGGGAAGAGGTTGTAGAAACATGGCTCTGAAATTTATCGCTAGCGATATCAGCTCACAATATAAAAACCTCAATTCAATTGTTTCTTTTGTTTTTTTTTTTGACTTGATACAATGAACAAACCCTGTCCCAGAACTATACGTTATGTAGTTTTTGAGAATACTGGTGTCAAATGCTAAAGAAATGGAGTATTAACACACATTTTGTCATCTTTGGCCAACAACAACTTTGTTATTTCACCAAGAAACGAATAATAACTTTAATAAGACTTGTAGAAAATATTATTCTGAACAAAACTGTGTGAATAAAGAACACAGAAAGTGAATAGATATTTGATTAAATTTATATTCATAACGACACAACACACATTTTACATTTGATTGACAATAACATTGTTATAATTAAAGAATAAAAATATGGTACAACTCACAAATATACAATTTTTTATTTCATACACGTTTCAATGACTAATTTTTCGTCATCCTCAGTGAAGATATACAAATGAAATTAACTAAAAAAATATATATATATTAAACATAACCTATAAAGTTTTAACAAAAATAAAAACTTTATAGGTTATGTTTAATATATATATATAAAAATATATATATTTGTTTAGTTAATTTTATTTGTGTATCTTCACTGAGGATGACGATAAATTAGTCGTTGAAACGCGTATGAAATAAAAAATTGTATATTTGTGAGTTGTACCATATTTGTATTCATTAATTATAACTTTCACTCACATGCCACCTGGAATATTATTTATTTTAATAACATTGTTAATTATCCATAACTAAAATGGTGTATATTTATGGAGTATGTGAAGGCCGTGCTATGGCCACTGCTGAAGAATACAGACGTTACCCTCAGCGCAGAATTCCAAATCCTGGATCAGTGATACATATCTTATGTTACGAGATACAGTATCACTTCCTAGTGCGAAGTGCCAGTATGGCCGCTCTTGCCTAGATGACGTTATTGTAGAGGGAAGTATTGTTGCTGCTGTTGAATATAGTCCAGGTATTAGTACAAGAATACGGTTCAGGGTTACGCAAAGTTCCAGTATGGCCGCTCTTGCCTAGATGACGTTATTGTAGAGGGAAGTATTGTTGCTGCTGTTGAATATAGTCCAGGTATTAGTACAAGAATACGGTTCAGGGTTACGCAAAGTTCCACTATGGCCGCTCTTGCCAACATGACGTTATTGTAGAGGGAAGTATTGTTGCTGCCGTTGAATATAGTCCAGGTATTAGTACAAGAATACGGTTCAGGGTTACGCAAAGTTCCACTATGGCCGCTCTTGCCAACATGACGTTATTGTAGAGGGAAGTATTGTTGCTGCTGTTGAATATAGTCCAGGTATTAGTACAAGAATACGGTTCAGGGTTACGCAAAGTTCCACTATGGCCGCTCTTGCCAACATGACGTTATTGTAGAGGGAAGTATTGTCGCTGCCGTTGAATATAGTCCAGGTATTAGTACAAGAATACGGTTCTGGGTTGCGCAAAGTTCCACTATGGCCGCTCTTGCCAACATGACGTTATTGTAGAGGGAAGTATTGTTGCTGCCGTTGAATATAGTCCAGGTATTAGTACAAGAATACGGTTCAGGGTTACGCAAAGTTCCACTATGGCCGCTCTTGCCAACATGACGTTATTGTAGAGGGAAGTATTGTTGCTGCTGTTGAATATAGTCCAGGTATTAGTACAAGAATACGGTTCAGAGTTACGCAAAAGTTCCAGTATGGCCGCTCTTACCTATATGACGTTATTGTAGAGGGAAGTATTGTTGCTGCTGTTGAAAATAGTCCAGGTATTAGTACAAGAATACTGTTCAGGGTTACGCAAAGTTTCAGTATGGCCGCTCTTGCCTACATGACGTTATTGTAGAGGGAAGTATTGTTGCTGCCGTTGAATATAGTCCAGGTATTAGTACAAGAATACGGTTCAGGGTTACGCAAAAGTTCCAGTATGGCCGCTCTTACCTATATGACGTTATTGTAGAGGGAAGTATTGTTGCTGCTGTTGAATATAGTCCAGGTATTAGTACAAAGATACGGTTCAGGGTTACGCAAAGTTCCATTATGGCCGCTCTTGCCTACATGACGTTATTGTAGAGGGAAGTATTGTGCTGCTGTTGAATATAGTCTAGGTATTAGTACAAGAATACGGTTCAGGGTTACGCATAGTAAAGTATGGCCGCTCTTGCCTACATGACGTTATTGTAGAGGGAAGTATTGTTGCTGCCGTTGAATATAGTCCAGGTATTAGTACAAGAATACGGTTCAGGGTTACGCAAAGTTCCAGTATGGCCGTTCTTGCCAACATGACGCTATTGTAGATGGAAATATTGTTGCTGCTGTTGAATATAGTCCAGGTATTAGTACAAGAATACGGTTCAGGGTTACGAAAAGTTCCAGTATGGCCGCTCTTGCCAACATGACGTTATTGTAGATGGAAGTATTGTTGCTGCTGTTGAATATAGTGCAGGTATTAGTACAAGAATACGGTTCAGGGTTACGCAAAGTTCCATTATGGCCGCTCTTGCCTACATTGACGTTATTGTAGAGGGATGTATTGTTGCTGCTGTTGAATATAGTCCAGGTATTAGTACAAGAATACGGTTCAGGGTTACGCAAAGTTCCAGTATGGCCGCTCTTGCCAACATGATGTTATTGTAGAGGGAAGTATTGTTGCTGCTGTTGAATATAGTCCAGGTATTAGTACAAGAATACAGTTCAGGGTTACGCAAAGTAAAGTATGGCCGCTCTTGCCAACATGATGTTATTGTAGAGGGAAGTATTGTTGCTGCTGTTGAATATAGTCCAGGTAGTAGTACAACAATACGGTTCAGGGTTACGCAAAGTTCCAGTATGGCCACTCTTGCCAACATGATGTTATTGTAGAGGGAAGTATTGTTGCTGCTGTTGAATATAGTCCAGGTATTAGTACAAGAATACGGTTCAGGGTTACGCAAAGTTCCAGTATGGCTGCTCTTGCCTACATGACGTTATTGTAAAGGGAAATATTGTTGCTGCTGTTGAATATAGTCCAGGTATTAGTACAAGAATACGGTTCAGGGTTACGCAAAGTTCCAGTATGGCTGCTCTTGCCTACATGACGTTATTGTAAAGGGAAATATTGTTGCTGCTGTTGAATATAGTCCAGGCATTAGTACAAGAATACGGTTCAGCTGTACTTCCAACATGATAGCGAATCGCCTCAATTTTTAAATATTGTTTTCACCTATTTGAATAAACAATTTCCAAAAAAATGGATCGGTCGTGGAGGTCCTACACACTAAGTAATAATAATATGCCGATGGATTTTTCTATATGGGGATGTATGAAACAGAAAGTTTACGAGGTTAAAGTACATTTCCGTAAGGCGCTACTAAGACGTATTTTAAGGGAAAGTTGTGTTGAGTCACAGAAACCAACAAGAGCCATCCCTAAAAGAGAAGAAAATGCATTGAAGCCGACAGATGCAATTTTAAAAATTTACTATAATTTGGTTGTATAGGATAGGAATAATGTTTTTTGCTTAGTTTTACGTTGTGCTCTAGTTAATAACAATTTATTCCATCAAACATGTATTTGCTTTCTGTGTTCTTTATTTACACAGTTTTGTTCAGCATAACACACGTTATTTTACACACGAATTCTACACACATTTAATAAAATTTTAATCTGTTTTCTGGTGAAATAACTAAGTTATTTTTGCAAAAAAACATGAAAAACTGTGCTTTTTCCTCCATCTTTTGCATTTGACACGGGTTTTCTTAAAAACTACAAAAAACTTATAGTTCTGATACAATTTTCTATTTAATTTATCAGGTCAAAAATCATAAAAAAACAACTGAATTCGTCTCTTAATCTACCATACCAGTTTTCCAGAAAGACCTCGTTTAAGATGGTGAGCTGATATCTTGGCGAAATCTTTAGCTAGCCGTAACTCGTTAACAAGCATTTCCGAACCCATATTTTATGCCAAATTTTCTCATTATTATTATTACATCTAGCATGAGTTTTCATAGTTTCTGCATTTAATCGTGACACACTGTGTGTGTGTGTGTGTGTGTGTGTGTGTGTGTGTGTGTGTGTGTGTGTGTGTGTGTGTGAGTGTGTGAGTGTGCGCGCGTGTGTGTGTGTGTGTGTGTGTGTGTGTGTGTGTGTGTGTGTGTGTGTGTGTGTAAGTGTGTGTGTGTGTGTGTGTGTGTGTGTGTGTGTGTGTGTGTGTGTGTGTGTTTGTGTGTATACACACGCGGAATTTTGAGGTTCTATTGTATATATATATATATATATATATATATATATATATATATATATATATGTATACATATATATATATATATATATATATATATATGTGTATATATATATATATATATATATATATATATATATATATATATGTATATATATATATATATATATATGTATATATATATATATATATATATATATATATATATATATATATATATATATATATATATACAGTATAGCCTCAAATTTCCCAATCATGATTTTTGGAGCCTCCGTTAATTTCGAGCCCATTTCTATTCCAGCCTATTTTAGTTATTTAAAAAATAGATGATTCGGGCCTCTAAGATATGTTTATATCAACACTATAAGAGTTGAGTCGGGTCTCCAAGAATTGATCATACTAATACGGCATGCAAAAGAAAAGAGTCGTATATATATATATATATATATATATATATATATATATATATATATATATATATATATATATATATATATTTATATATTATATATGTTTTTATATTTGCATAATCTGTCCTCATATTTTCATTTCAGAAGTTATGTTTACCTTTTCTTTGGATATATATGTTTATAATTTTTCGATCCGTCTACATTTTTTCGAACAAAGACGACGTATTACCGACGATTGACCAAATATTTGTTCAGCTGTGCGCTTGTAGAAAGACTTTCTCCAGTTTTATCACATGGCGTCCATCAAAGCGCTGCTGAGATAAATTTTCTAAACGTTATAAAACGTCAAGTTAGGAAGCCTCCGGTTTGAAAATTCCATATGCTAACTTATCTTTGTTCACATTTCGTTTTTTTCAAGTTTGGAGAGAGGTTGAACATTTTGCTAATTGGTTTTTCGATAGGCACAGATTTTCGCAATACTTTATTTTTCTGGCATGTTTTAAAAACATTCTCGTTGTATTTGTAATGTTTTTGGTGCATTTATAAATTCCTTAAACATGTTTCCATAGATGTAGAGTAATAAAAAAGCATATTTTGGTATAAATAAAGAGAATAATTATTTATAAAACTCTCCTAGAAACTAATAACTCTAACCGTATAAGCAGTAGTGCTGTGATAAGAGTTGAAATTACACACAGCGACTGTATTACTGTTTGCCCATTGCATATTTGCTGGTCAACCAACACACGACCAATTCAGTGCACGGTAAACAAGTAGTTAAAATCTCCCGGTATGACGTCAGTTATATGAACCAACAAAGTACTTCCGCTTTGTTTGAGTTTTTTATTAAAAATATTCAATCTTCGTTGTTTACTTTAAAAACTTGAAATAATAACATGAATATCCTTGGATACTTCATATTCCTGAATTTTTCTTGATTTTATTTTTCTATTTCATAAAAACTCCAAAAGTTTATATAATCTCTCCTTTGAGATTTAAATTTTAATATGAAAACTTGTTTTCATTCTAAACTATATAAACCAACAGATTTATACAAAAGTGGTTTATTGTGATTGCAAAATCTTCACTAAAAATATTTTTTACACAAAGTTTCTGGAAAAAATAGTTTCTTTTTCAATGAGTTGAAAAAGTTTAACTCTAATTTTGAATTAGCTCCAAAAGAAACCTGGAGTTATTGTCTCCACTATCTCGCTCCTCCATTTGTTTATCTGACCACCAATTAATCTCCGAAATGATAGAAATTGTATTAGACCACTTGTATCAAAGTTTTGTCTCAATCTATATCAATAAAATACCTGTCTTTCTTATTGTAGTTCGAGCCTAGAACAACTAAAGTGAAAATAAATCCAGGAGAGTACATAAAAAAAATTAAATATAGGCTACAGAGCCAAACTAGATGGAACACGTGGCGGGATTCTGTTATATATACACATAACTCTAACACGACAGTACGGAAGAGGAGAAAATAAGTAGAAGTAAAATTATGGTCACAGAAAGAGGATTTTGGAGAGGGTGCATTAAACATTTTTGGCCCAAAGAAAAGATTTTGGAGAAGGGGTTTCGTCTTTCTTACACTGAAAGAATAGGACGCCGAGAAATATGTTGAAAGGCGTCTGATATTGTTTGAACATGCTGGAAGAGTTGTAGATAACAGATCTATCAAGAGTAACAAAAAGTACAATCGGCAGACAAAACAAAAGCAGAATGGGACTCTCATACACGTAGACCAGGCTACGAAGAAGGGGTTGAAATAGAAGAAACTTACGAACAAATTGAAAATTGCTAAGAGAGGTAGGAAATATTAGTTAGATAAAATTGTTTCTGTAATGTCAGTGATATTGATCAAGATATTTACGAATTTATTATACTTGTGAATAGTATTGTTATGAATAGTATGGTTAATGAAGTGTTCACTTTGGAGTGAATAAATGGTAGCAAAAATGACATATGCAATTATAGTTCTTATCTGAACCGCTCTACCCATTCCATCTACACGAATTGTCTGTATTGTCAAGAGCAGTTTCTGCAAGACCTGTTAAACGTCCAAATATCATTGAAAGCCTCATATCATTAAACAATACCAATAGTTTGTTGGACAAAAATGTGTATTGGAATTTTATTAGTATGGTCTGGTTTTGCGGGAAACCACTTTTTAAAACGTTTAAAAAATTTTGATTTAAATTTTCGTAACACATAGTTATGAAAACGTTTTTATGAACCAGTATAGCAAGTAAAATTATGAGGTCTTCCTAAATATAAATGTCTAAGATCTTTTTTTCTTTAATTTTCTAACGTAAACACTTTTATAAACATTTCTATTTAGTCGCTTTTGCTCATCAAATTTCCACGTTTCTATAGATAATGTCGTGTAGGAACCCTTTATATGACACGTAAAAACATTATCTCTATATTATTCGTGTAACAAGATTCATAATCAATAATTTACCAACATGTTTCTGAGTGTCTGAATGTTTCGGCCCATATCTCGTGAATTATGTTTTCCACTATGAATACTGGTATTTAGAAATCAAAAGGTTAATAAGCAAGCTAATTCATTTGCAAGTAAACCTGATGGTAAAATGCCGCGTTCATAGTTACATAAATATTACCTTTTCAGTTGAGCTTGGTTCAAGACTTCATTCCTAACCAACCCAAAATAATATTTGCACAACAAATCGACGCTCTATGCTGCCTTCCTTTCCGCCGTTCATATCTCTATAACCCTAGATTAAAGCATTTAATAACACTTCCAGAGACAACCGATGGGGATAACGTTGTCAAGAACCTTCTGTCTTTGTTAGGTATTAAATTTACTTGAGTAATACGTTGGCGGAACTGTGATATAACTACAACGTAAAAGTTCCGCGTGAGTCACGCACAATGGCCGAATGTTTACAGAGACGTTTTATTCTACGATTCCAGGAATCCCAAACTTTAATTTAATTTCTTTGTTTTGTAGGTTTATGATCTGGAACTAAAATTGTTCTTGTTTTCTTTACTTTTATTTTCTTTACCGTAAAGTTTCCCGATTTATGTCAAAACATTTAACGTACAACGTCAACAAAACACTGATTTCTTAACTAAAAGAATTACTTTTATTAATTTTGTTTCTATTACCGACAAAAAATATATTTATTTTTAAAGAAAGTATGACGTTTATGTTTTTTTATAGAGTGTGTATAAAAATGTATGTTTTATTGGCCCTAACATTTATGAAACATCATATTCTGTTAAATTATATAAAAAGATTTGTTTCGGAATGTTTTTAAATATTTGATTTATTTTCTTGCACCAGTCTGATATTCTCTACGAATGAAATATTGCAAACCTAAATGTTAAGTACTAATCACGAATGGGTACCATATAATTTATTATAAGAATTCTGGTAAGTAATGTTTAAATAATTATTTTATAAATTTCAAATCTGACTTTTAAGTGTTCCCGCTGTGAAAAATTGTTTGTTGAGAATTAAATGGATCTATTTTTTTTTTAACGAATAGAAATAACATAGCAGAGGTAAGTTTATGGATATTTATATTTTAGAGTACTTAGTTACTATCAATTGTATAATTTAAAAGAACATAACTTGCCACTAATATATAATGGGATTATTTAATATGGTCATGAAATTTATGTTATTATAATATAGTAGTTTTTTTTTTGTATATTGTCCAGCATCGAACTCATCTAGATTTCGTAAAAGGTCGCATCATTAAGTATTCTGATTATAATATAATTATCAGAAAATATTTCAGTTATTACACCATGATTGTTTGATTGTTATTTTTTTACCTTAGAAATTCATTTCCATTTCCGGCTACTACTACCTCCCTTTTGTAAGGCTTTTCCAAGTACAGCAAAACCTCTCACAATCGGATCAATTTGGTAACAGCCCGATCCGGATAACAAAGAAATCCGGATATAGGAGGCGTTATATAGTGACGTACGTCTGTGCTACATAATCACAATCATTCCAATCCAAAGTAGAGGTATGATTGTTTTAAGTAAATAAGTTACACTTATTGAATATTGTAATTATATTTTAATAGCAATATAGAACTCAGAGTACAGTTTAGTTACATGCCTGTGTGCAGTTCCTTAAGACTGTGCTGTACTTAGATATGTACATTAATTATCAGTTTTGGTAAAAAAAAGATATAATTGAGATTGTTCCGTTGAGCACGTACCTTTGATGGATTATTTTTTCACCTTCAAAAGAGTAGGCAATCAGCTGCGGTTTGCTTCGTCTTGTTATTGACGTACTCGATCAGCTGGTCATATCTCTGGAATATTTCATATACGTCATGGTTTGTTTTATTTTGTCACCTTCGCCAGGGGCTGGCTGTATCCTCATTAAGTCTATAACGTCACAAGTAGTAAACTCATAACATTAATCCTCTTCCATCCATTTATTCACGCCAACAATTTTCTTGTCCTTACAGCCAGGAACGTTTCGAAAAGATCAACGATTTCTTCATTTCTTTATCTAACAAGATTCTACGATTGTAATATGTTTTCAATACCCTCATTGTTCTATGATACAGTAGTTTGTGGCATGATTTAACTAATGTTAACGGCCTGATTACGTCCCATGCTGTAGCAAAGAGTAAATCGACATTTAGCCACTCAGCCACATTTAGCGACATTTTCTAACCACTCGGAAACACTTCTTTCCGAAACTATTATAACTGTTAGTAACTTATGGCGATATAGAAAACAGTTTTGCCTGCTTTTCCGCCATACTGTATATTGTATATTTCAAGTTTTAGGTAAAATAACTAACTGAATAACCTAATTATACAACATTCTGTAAAACATACGTAAGAGAATGATACGGAGTAAACACAACTGGCTGAGTCGGGAGAGAACGAATAACCTAATTATACAACATTCTGTAGAACATACGTAAGCGAATGATACGGAGTAAACACAACTGGCTGAGTCGGGATAGAACTAAGAACTGACTGCTAGCGCCAGAGAAATGGCTCGACAGCAAGGCATCGTGTGAAATAAAGACTATCTTTTCATACTGCGTTGGATATCGGAGGTTTCGGATATTACTACACCTTTATATGCTATTATTTGCTTGCTATCCAGGTGTTATACGCTTGTATAACGTAACAGTGTCACTAAAACGAGGCCAGATTTTTCTATATATGCACATAATATTATTTTATTTTAGGTGTGTTTAATTAGAATCAATCCTTATCAAACACTTCCTATGTGGGTACTACGTAAGTGGTACTAGGTAAAGGGTACTACATTATTTTCTATCGCACGGAACCGCATTTCTAAGGGCAAAATTCTCTCGTTTTGGCTACATTCAAAGTGTATATAAATATATTTTTCTATTATATTTGTCAATTAGGGAAATAATTCCCTAAGGTAGTTAGGGCTAGTTATAAGGTATTAATGTTTTCGATAATACGTCCCTCCTTCCCTCTTTCTGTTTAAATACTTCTTTATGCGTCTTATCTTTACGGGTTTTATCTTTCATTTTCTTTTTCTAATACCTGTATAAAGTACCTTACTCCGACTACCTTTTATCTGCTTTTGCTTTATAAAAGTCAATGTACAAATGTGTCTTAATTTTATTATGGTGTAATTTTTAATATATATATGTATATATATATATATATATATATATATATATATATATATATATATATATATATATATATATATATATAAAATACGTTTTCTTGTTTAATAATTGAAAACAACATAGGTTATTGAAATACAAGAATATTTATTATTTTTTTTGAAAGCTTTTTGTTGGTAAACAGTACCAACATCATCAGGAATGAAACTTACAATAATGTATGTAATGTAATTACAATTATAAATATATAATGTAATTACATTATTGTAATTTTCATTCCTGATGATGTTGGTACTGTTTACCAACGAAAAGCTTTCAATATAAATTAATAAATATTCTTGTATTTGAATAACCTATGTTGTTTTTAAATATATATATATATATATATATATATATATATATATATATATATATATATATATATATATTATGAATAACTATTAAATCTTATTATAAATTATTAATTATAAAGAGAACAATTTAGGAATTTCTCCTAGAGGTAGATTTCAGAGGGAGACAATCCAGTACTTTATTGATTCGAAGGATCAACAAGCCACGGTATACTAATTGCTATGATCACCAAGATGTTGAAGAAATGCAGCTTATAGGTTCAATAGATTTCCGATAATGACAAAAACTCTTGTAGATGCATGTAAATAAAATTAACCTAATCAATTTATAATACATATTCGTCTTGCAATTATTTATAGATTTAATTTAACATCTAAAATGTTCCATTCAAACTTTATTTCCCAGTTTTATTCCTTCACAAGTGCACCTACGATTTCAATTTCACCTGAAACTTACCAAAATTTAACATTGTTTTCAATACCGTTAAATTTCAGTATCCTGTCAACATCACAACAAAAAAACGTATCAGTAATATTAAGTTAAAATATAAAATAATTAAGTGTTGCACCACCCGCCTCTATTTGTTTACGGAGGCAGTCCTAATTTCATAAGTTGGTAATGGTATAGTCCAGTGCTTATTAAATATGTTAGATACAACACGGTACATAATTACGGAAAACCTGGAAAGAGCTCGCTACGTACACCATAGCTTGAGGCGTATCTGTGACATGGATAGAGTAATTAGGGACGTATTTCTACTTCATATATGAGCGGGAAAATATTGTATACCCGTAATGGAAGATGAACGATCCACATTATTTAATCCGTCCGGGAGGCAAACAGTTTCGGCTTTCTCATACGCCACATGTCAACATACTTTGCCATCACGTTTTTGCCATTTATTCACATTATTTTCAAGATATTTTTTAGATTTTTAGATGGTGATTTGCAAACTTTACATTTTTTTAAATATATTTTTCTTGTTTCGCTTTAAAAATCGTTTTTAATGTTTCAAGAAATATGGATCGTTTATTTTGTAGAAAAGAGAATGGCTTCTGAAAGATCGTAGTAAAGTACCTAAAAAATTTAAAGCATCCTTGAAGTATATACCTATATTATTGCTATATATGTTTTCAGGGTTAAGGTTAAAATGTTAATTTATTTCCTTTAAAGTTATTCTAATTACTCACTCCTTTTAGAAACATTTTGATAATTGATTTCTACTTATTATAGCTATTAAGTGGTCTCTTTAAACCTAAAGTGAAAACATGCTATTCGTATTTAATTGTTTTTATATTATTTTTCTTGCTATAGACCTATTTCATTGTTTGATTTATCTTATATATTTATATGTCTATGTTTATATATATATATATATATATTTATATATATATATATATATATATATATATATATATATAAATAATGTTCTTTTTACATTTTTAATGAATTTTTCTTCACAATTTCTAATACCATTCAATTATTTTCTTTTTATATATTATTCTCATCTTTCGTTTTAATTATGAAGATTGCTGTGTGCATCCTGCATATTTCTAATAAGTTTAAATATTATATAAGTTGAGTCTTTGCATTTAAATTATATCCGTAAATACTTTTCTGAATCTAGGTTTACAAAGAGTGTACCTATTTTAAAATAATAAAGTGATAGTTTTCATATATTTTAGTAGTTGGTGGCTTGAAAATGGTAGGGGTACTAATACTTACTACGTAGCGCTACAGTCCGAAGTGGGTCTTGGGTTCCTTAACAATGACCTGCCATAAGGGTTACTAATATATTAGGGGTATCAATTGTAGCTGCGGGGGTTTTAACTATTTTTAAGCAATCTATTTTTCTTAGGTTAAGGAGCTTTTGTACTTGCTGGACTGTTTTTTTAAAATTATATTTTTTCGTACTATTCGTTCCTGATATATGACACTCATCTTTTTCATAAATTCCTATTTTATTGGAATTTTATTTTAAAATTGTTAAAAAGGGGTTTTCAGCTCCTACTTTTGTTTCTTTTCTTTACAATTTCGCTTTTGATTTATTTTGGGGATTATTATTGTGTTATTTAATTTTCCTTTTTCTGATGTTAAATTTTCAGAAGACTTTAAATTTATTTTAGCTCACGTTTTCAGTTAAATTTAGTTTCATAATTTTAATTTTCGTTTCTCCTTAACGCATAATAGTTTGTGTTTTTATTATTATAACCTTTATCGGCATTTCCGTTAATCTCTTTTCATTGTACTCTTTATATTTTCCGTTATTTTGTTTTCTTAATCAAATTTCGTATTTAAAGCAATTTTTTCCGTAGTATTCTCTATTGATTACTGCAACTATAATTTTTACCCATTGCACAAGTAAATTATACCTATTGTGTTTGACGTTTCGTAAGGGTTTACAAATCACAAGTTTAAAATTAATTAACGGTTTGCGTAAAAAATAAAACATCGTATTCATTTTTTGTTAATAAAAATTTAGCTAAATAGTTAGACACACATCTATTATAAAGCACGGCTGTATTGTTGAAGGGGAAACAGACGTCTCAGATAAGATACATTACTTAATGAGCACAATATTAACGAAATACTTTTGTTGATAAAACTATTTGACAAATTCTTATATTTGATAATATTTTTAGGGTTTATAGTTTGATAAATCAATAATTTATGTAATTAATTAGTTTCATAGAATGAATTATTAAATAAATATATGAATCGTTTGATAATCTATGTACAAAAGAAACAACCAAAAACGCATACAGATCTCACAGAATTCAAACATCAATATAAATGTCTTAATGTATTGACAATTTTATTATTAAATCTAAAATACATTATAAAAGTTCATTGATAAGTTATATAAAAAATAAATAATTAGTGAAGTGAAAAGTTTCCGAAACAAGTTCTTGAAAAGCATCGGTTTTAACGCGAATTATTTTCTCTTATGTTCTGAGAAAAAGTTCTTTTTAAGGAGCCCAATTCCGCAAAACCAAGTCTTGCGGTTACAGACCCTCTAGCAAGCTTTGTGGTTTGTATCATTCCGCGAGTAAAAGACTTAGAATTCGTTGTACAGAAGTGATTTCCCTACAACTTTGGCTACTAACGGAAGTACATTGATGGCTTATTATTAGGTCTGTGATTGGCCAGAACACAGGATAGTAACTAAACCTCCCACCCACTAAATGCAAAATGTGTTTCACTTTTCAGTTACACTAAACGTTTTCAAATGCGCCTCTGCTGTGGTTTCATCTGCATATAGTTTACTTATTTATCGTTGTAGTTCTACAGTGGTTTCCGAGTCAATGCAGAGAACAAGTATTGCAACGTTTTTGAGTTAATTTTATAGCATAACTTTAGTACTTAATTTTCCCTTGGCATTGGATTATGCTTCATTGTGTTACATGGAACTAGACTTTACATATTAGAGTTTAAACTTTATAGGCTTTGCACCTTACACGAGGAAATCGAATAACTTAATATTAATGTATGAATAGTTTTGCTGACTTTATTGCGATATTTAAAGTGAATTTATAGGCGTTTATAATGTCTAATTATTTCTCTTTTGTATTTCTGTCTGATTCTTGTAAATTACCTGACTTAGGCTAACACCCATACCTTTAAAATGGGATAAGGATTTGCTTTACTCGTTTTAACTCTCTTTTCCCCACTTTCAATTCTCTGATAAAAACTTCAATACAAGTAATGGGCTCATAAACAATTGTAAGTATTAACGTTTAACAGCGAAAAATCTTTGTTTAATTTTAATAAATAAATGTTGTGATTTATTAAGACCTTAATTTTTGTTTGTGAGGGAGAAGGTAAGTGGGAAAGAGTTAGGGATATATATACATAGGTTAAAAGAGATTATTGTTATTATTGTTCGAATATTAGCTTATTTGAAATTGTAATTCCCATTAGTTAAACACAGTGTTATATGCTTTTAAAACTTTGATAAATAACTTGAGTTATTTCCACCTGAGTAAAAATGCATACACACAAACTAAGCCATTAGATATTAAAAATCATCAAATTAACTTACGAATACTTTTACTTAAAATACCCGTCTATTAGTTACAAAGTAAATATTCTAATTTTATGTGTTTGATTTTTCTATTAAATATTTTGCCCTTACGAGGTAACATTGACACACCCTGGGGGAGGGCGCACTCTACAAAAACGCCCCTCACTAAAGCGTGGACTTAAATATAGTGTATGTAGGAATTAACTATATTGAATAATAAAATGATCGTTAGAACGTACTAAGTCTCATTATTAGGTTCAGTTAGAAGCTAAGAGAAATTGGTAAAATTAATTAATAATTTTGAACAGCAATGTAGACTAATCTATGACGTACAATTGTTTATTTTAACAAAGTTGGTATTCGTTGAGGGTCTCTGAAACCGACCTTTATGTCAGATCAAAACGTTAATACTGTTTACGACTATATTTGTTTTAAGTTGGTATTCTTTGGGAGTATCTCAAAGAAACCTTTTCATAAGCTCAAAGTATTTACAAGGTTCTTTGCTGTATATTTCTTTGAACATGTTATAGAAGGGTAATTCATTCCTAAAAACAAATTGTGTTTTATTAGAGAAGCGCATGGTATTTATTTATTACAGTGAGTTTCAACGTAAGTTCTCAATTAGGACATGTATTCATTTTAAAATTTTGAAAATTCCACATTTATTCCATAATACCTCCAAATCGTTACTTAATATATTGATATTGCTATTTAACTTACATTTATTTTGAATGTAAAATCGTGACATATACTTTATTATAACAAAAGGGTTCGTCACAGTAAAATAAAAATTCTCTTGATGACTTGATTCTTCGCACGGTTGTGTGAATTCTTAACAAAAGTCAGCAGCCTCCGGGGAGTAAAAGCTTTTCAGGATTTTATCAACAATAGAGGTAATTTTTCCAGGAATAGACTTTCGATAAACTTACATCGTACTCACCGGCTTGTTTATTCGTGTTTCAGAGGGAAAGATGTACGAGGCAAACAAACATTGACGGAACAGATGTAGTGACGGAGAAATTGCTTCGGGAACTTCTTGGAATCATGTGAATGCCGGTAACTGATTAAGTTTGTATATTGGGTAGAGGAAAGCTTCACTCCCGCACTCTCCCTTTTCCTTCGGTTTATATCAGAACTACGTTTTGTGCTCTGACAGTAAATATACAGTTGTAATAGATAGAAGGCATCCTAAACTAGTCAATGTCAGAGGAGTTGGCTGTTCTATAATATGAGAGACTCCTATACCCATTATATATATATATATATATATATATATATATATATATATATATATATATATATATACACATAATATATTAAATAAATACAGAGACTTAATGCTTATACGATCTTGCAGAGTAGTTTTCTATTTTATAAATTTAGGTAAACAAATCTAAATACTTTAGTAGTTTCCCTTAAAAGTATATATTTTGTAATACAGGGAACAAAAATTTGTCATTTCAAACATTGAATAAATAGGCTGTATACGGTATTTAACTATTACTCAAGCCGCCGTGTCGTGGGGAAACACTTTTTATTCCACCTTCATTTTATTGTATTCAAATATCTCCTGACATATAGGCCTACAATTTACTATTATTGCCTATTACTTTCTTTTTCCTCCTCATGAGTTGTATTTTTTGTCGTTATTTTCTATTCTGCTTTTATATTTAATGCATATAGATTATAACTTTTGTGCAGTTTTAGGTATATATTGGGTGTATTTAGGTGTATTTGTTTATATTTAAGTATGTATATGTATATTCAGTTATATACTTTTATATTTAATCATATGATTGTATATGTATATATGTATTGAGTGATTTTAGGTACATTTGGATATTTAACTGCCTATTTTGGTGTATAAGTGTATATTAAATTATATACTTGTATGTTTAATTATATAAGTGTATATACAAGTATAAACTTGTTAAAGTGTACAATAGAGTAGCGATAATTGTGGATAGGGCAAGACTCCTCGGATTACCAAACACTCTGATTACATCGAAATACGTTCCTGTACGTTTGAAAAAAATAAGGGTTCCATTGAGCTCAAATGATATGATTTAGAATGCACAAAATAAGTTTATAAAACTATATTGACTTTAGAGCTTACATAAATGTAATGGTACTTTGGAATATATTATTCATGGAAGTGTCTTCTTCGTCTGCTTATCCGATCGTTTCCGTGCTACCGTGTCGCGTAGGCGTCTTACCAGAAGCACATCTGTTGCCGTGGTGTCTGTCGTTTAATATAGTGTAGTAGTTCCTTCACAATGACTAATTTCCCTTCTTGTGCTGTCTTGAGCGAGCCTTCATCTTTATTTTCGTTATCACTGCCTTCCCTAGCTTTTTGTGACATTTCAATAGTCGTGACATCTGTTATCTCAAATTGTGTGTCTTTACTCATTCATATCTTGGGAATTTTCACAACCTAGTAGTTTCTTGATAAAAAATGTCAAATCAGTTTCTGCTTCGTTGTTTTATCTAACACAAATAGATAAAATAGTCGGAAATAGGGTCAAATTTAACAGTAGATCGAAACATTTGGTCTCGGAATTTTGAAACTCTACTACTGTATATGGAAGTATGTATTGGGCGATTTAAAGTATTTTCAAGTATATATGTGTTTATTTCAATATATTGTTGTATATTTAGGTATATATGTGTATGTGTATTGGGTGTATGTAGGTGTATATAATTATTATTAAGTATTTATGTTTATAAGTTTATGGTATAATTGTGATTATTTAGTTGTATATATATATATATATATATATATATATATATATATATATATATGAAAAATTAGATGTTATCAACGAAGTTTGACAATCTTCACATAGGTAAAATATTTTCATTGAAAAATCAATCTATAACATTACTAATATAAGATTATTTTGCCGGTTTAGTTCACTATATACGGCACCAGTCACACCACTGTGTTTGTGTGATACTGCCTTCTATTTTGGCCGGTAAAGTAAACTGTTTTTATATTTAGAACATTGAAGAAATGCGCAACGGATTTTTGCGAAATCCGATTCTAATGATATTCATGAAGAATTTTACGGAACTCCTAACATTGCTCAGTTATTTCTAGACATTATTCTTTAACCTTTACCATGATATCCCTATTGATATTTGAAATACGAAGTAGAATTTATAACTGTTGGATGGGGCGAGAAATATTACAAGATCGTAAATATATACAGCATGGTAGATTATATATTTTATTGTTGTAGTGCTAGTGATAGTTTTGGGAAATATCGTCTTTACATATACAAATATCTATATTCAATGTACTAACATTATACTGGCTTTAAACATAATCATTTCGTCGAAAGTCACGGACAACAAAATCCACCTAGTATTTTTTCCTGAAAAACAATGAAAGTGTAAACTTTACGAAAAAATATTTACCCTTGTGCTAAACAATGTTTCCAACAAAACAACATTTAAATTCCCTGCCGACACATGTTTAGTAACACAACGTAAGACACCGGCTGCTATTGACAGATACACAAGTGGAAACAGTTTATAAATTCTCTGAGGCTATTTCTGGAGACAAAACAAACAGAAAGTACACGGGAACAGTTGTCTGGGTTGGGCCATTTTCGTTCAATGCGTTAATGTCATATTTTCTACAAAACACTATTCACTAGACCATTTTTAAAAAATGGTTAAAATTACTATATAGTTGTTTTCGACAATTTACTCAGAATGTCTTAGTATAACCATGGGCATATACGAAGTACTATGATGCTTGTATAGAGTATAGGGAGTGAAGACATATTATCCTTTTCTAGTTAGGGGTAATGAGAATGGTTTGGACCTGAACTTTCCATTTCTATTGGCTGATGATTAGGAAGCACGGCTGACATGTGCTTCTGTGTTACCTCCAAGTACCTTTAACGGTACCAAGGTTAATAAGTACTCATAATATTATCTAAGGAGACCTTATTGATTATTATTTACCCTATTTAATCAAACAAAAACCACTTTCAGCAACCTTCCCTTTTTTTTGGCCGTGCCTTAAGCTCATAATACAGTACGTCAAGGCTAACCCTTCCATCTTCAGACAGTGATCTAAAGTCCTATTAGATCCAAGGAGGTCCCCCATCTACAAATTTATCTTCTTCTCTAAAAGAATGCATCCACTCTCCCTTTTGACAGTACGTAAAGCTCGTAAAAACTGTACGTCAAAGGTGTCAAGATTCCCACGCTTACCCTTTCCTTCTTCAGTTATGTTAGATCTCCGATAACCTCCCACATCTGCAAATGTATCTTGATGGCTAGAAAAGTTTTTCCGCTAATTATTTTTCACAGTACCTAAACCTCCGAACACTTGTTCATCAGAGGCCACAGAATTTTCACTCTTACCTCCTTCACCTTCAATCCTGTTATAACGACGGTAACCTCCCACATCTATAAATCTATCTTGATACCTAGCAGAGTTCCTCCGCTCTCATTTTAAACAGTACCTAAACCTCTTACACCTGTAGGTCAATGGCCACAGAATATTCACTCTTACTCCTTTCAATTACCTCTATTTACAATAAAACATTATAGAATAGAAACATTCCACAGATTCAGAATTTCCTGATCAACTGTACTGTCCGTACCTCTCCGCACTAACCCACAGCAGCTGCTGAAAACATCAGTAAGTAGTTGCTTTCAGAGAATGTATAAGGCAATAATAAATTACACATTACGTAACAAATATTCGAGTTGTGTAAACATTTCGTGTCGAAGGCAAGAAATATTATTATACCATATTTTACTTTATATTAAAATTGAAACTTAGTTGAAGCTTAAATAAATTGCCGAAGGTGAAGTAATAGGGGTCATATAGAATTTTCGGCACTGAAAACTGGTTTCTGTCTAAATATTGTATTTATAAATAAATAAATAAATATATATATATATATATTGTATCGCGGTTTTCTTGATAAGTGCCTCAGAACAAAAAAAAAACAGTCCCTTTTCAGGAACCTACTATTTTTTTTGTTTTTTTAAAGTAATACGTCAAACAACCGCTACAACTATTAGGCTTATACCCTAAGAAAGGTTATAACGCATTGCTTCTACACCCAGGATTGTAAGCCCTTACACTCTCTAGTAGAGAGAGATATTATGACGTTTCAGTGTGACGAACTTCAAATATTTTTATGCTACATCAAGGTTATATTGACATTCCGACGTATGGAGGCTAAATAACGCTGTTTTGCCCCAAAATAACATTTAGAAAGCTACCCCCCCAAAGAGGAAATTTCCACAAATAGCCTTATTAGTGCCATGGGCGGCGCGCATACTTTTAATAGTAGTTAAATGTATAATTTTAAAATATTGAAAACTTTCTGGTTGTATAAAGGATTAGCTCCGTAGCTGGATTTCTTGAGGTTTAACCGATCGATCAGAGATTAATCCCTTGGTCACCGCTAGCATTGGCCTGTTCCTGCCTGGTCCCTTACGGCACGCACTCTTTGGCTCCTCTTATTCCACACTCCTCTTTTGTCTTACTATTTTAAGGTAGGACATTGGGATCGAACATAGTATACCTATGGTTCTTGTAGTAGGGAGATTTTGTGACATCGCAGTGACAGGGTTGCCCACCTGAATGTGACCTCAAAGGGTTGAAAAGAGGTGTTAGCACTGCAAACAGGTGTTTCTATTTCAAACATAGTTCTACTATTCGATGTTTTGTTTACCGAGTCCCAGAAACAAGAATCGATAAATTTATGTTATTATTGAGAATTTTTGAGAATTGGCAATTTAGTTATTTATTTGAGGATGCATAAATTTAAAATGGATTATTGTCTTAAGAATAAATTCAATCCAAGACAGTTTTTAATTAAATTCTCTGAACATCAATCCGTGATTAAGGTTCTTTCTAATTCGCCAAGTAGCTAAATATAAAATCTGTTTATAACAAGTATGTGCTGTGGAATGGTTCATCATTTTAAAATGTCCACATTAACAACTGCCTTCTTGTGATTGAGGTTTAAACACGAGGCTCGCCCACATCGGAACGGCTACTTCCGTCATTGTAAACAGTAAACAAGCTATATTCAACACATTCCTAAAACAAAGTGTTGTTAGTAAGTTGTTTAGAGTGCACACATTTGTCTCCTAATAGAAACGCAAACATACTCGAGGGCTTTCCAGATATTTTATAGAAAAGTTTAGGAAAAATTTAAGTAAAATACATTCAGCCTCTTTATAATATTCTGTACGTTATTGGTCACCTACGTCGTTCTTCTTTACTTTTCAGTTATATCTTTTAAATTCCTTCGTTTAGGTCACACTCTCGTTATATATAACTCGTTCAAGTTTACAACCGTTAACAAAATTCTGTTTATCCATCCACTAAAGTTCGAATTATTGTTTTAAAATTTGTAGTCTATATCACTTAACTGATGTTAATATAGTTAAATAAATACATTTTTTCAAAAACTAAATTCAAATAAGAACTGATTTTAGTTTTTTATGGGGGGGAAAACGTTTCACAAAGGGAACAGGTATGTATTATAGTTAATTCGTTCTGATTGGCTTGAACTACGTTTAAGCTATGATTTTATAAAACACCTGAGTTTATATGTTATGTGGTAGAACAGCTGTTTTAGTGCAAGTGCTATAATAATTTATGTATATTAATTGTAATTATTTAATAACAAGAAACGAAAATAAAGCTTATCTTAGTTGACCTGAGTAGCATATGAAATTTTTTCCATACATTTTTATCAACCACTTGAAATAACAATTGCATAAATTAGATGGTTGAATATCAAGTCGGTCATTTTGTCTTATTACCTACTCAATTAATATTTTTTTTTAATTATATTTTTTGTTTGGGAAAATCACCTACTTAAAGAATTAAACATTTCTGTGTAAAGTATATTTATTATTGTTTTACGCACGTTTATTTATTATTTGTAAGTACAGTGGATGTGTCTGAATTAAATGAATTTAGAAAATTTTAAAACATGGAGTTGCAAAATCTGTTTTTGATTAGTTGAAATTTAAGCAAAAAAAAGAAAAAATTGTGTTAAACTTTATTCAAAAATAGATATTTCGGTAGAACTTGTAGGTATTTAAAAATAAATAATAAACATATTCAAATGAGTGTTGTTTAATTAATGTAAACAAAAATCGTTCAGGCACACGGGGGTGTTCTGACAGAAGAATTTGTAGTTAGAAATTTCGCAAAAGTTGAAAGGTAATCGGCGAAAATATGAACTTATACATTTGTCATTCTATTTTTACAAACAACATTTATTAGATGTTCCGAATATAAATTTTAATAACAAAATTAAAATTATTTTTAAAAAGCATATGTGGTTCTAAAAATGTTTTAATTATAAAATTGGATTAAAAATACATAACCTAATATTATCGTTATAATTAACTATTTCTTTTTAGATTTATTAAAATTTAAACAAATCTTAAATAAATAAATATTATTGATTTTTTTTAATAACTGATCAAAACTATGTAATAATAATCTAAGTGAAAACTGCTGCTCTAAAACATAACCTATAGCAAAGTATCAGCTGTTACATGAAGTCATATGATGTAAAGTACATCCTGAAAGGTATGCGTTTCTTAAATACCTTGACGGGAAAGCAATGATTTAATATAAATTATTTTTATAATAAACTATCACTTCAGAAATATTTATGCTAATTTGAGGAGTCCTTCAGCCTAGAGCCAATGTATATAATATTTGTTGATATTTATTAATCGACTTTCGAGTGCTATGCCACAGTACTACTCTCATGTTTTCACCATTGGAAGTCTGTCTTATCCTTGAAGTCGCCGTGCGTGTGGCTGACGTCATGTGGTATAACGGAACTCGTCTATTTCTGGTTCTACTACACTGGTCAATGTTGGGGTCACGCTTGTATATAATACGTCTGTACATTGAATAATTCGCCATTATTTAACATTAACTAATTTAGACTTGTGCGTATGATGTACTACTTAATGTTTATTTATTTGTAACTGTTTCCAGGTTGTCAAATTTATATCTTTGTGTTTGTTTTTGCTTGCAGTTGGCATAATTTATTTATTTATTTATTTTTTATATACCTGTAATAGCCAATAATTAAAAAAAAAATAACAATAACATTTCATAGAAAGAGATACGGACTACCTTTCTACAGTAACTAGTTCCTCCTAAAAAAATTGAATCAAAGGTTTGAAAACTGTTAAATGTCCTCAAGTTTACCAAAAGCTTTGAAAAATATACAACAGACACTTCTACACTGGTTGTTCTGACATGTTCTCAAGTAAGGGGGGGGGTTAATCAGTTAAGTGGTTTTTTTCCAAGTCAGGGTGAAATGGAAAGTTTATACAGCAAGGCTTGTCATGTTTACATTCAACCCTTACTCTGGAGTCAGTATACAGTAATATACACAAGCTTGCTGTTAGGAGAAGCAATGTACACACAGCGTAAAATTTAAATGTAAATAATCCGTTATAACTTAAAGCCAAACTTGTTCTAATGACACAAGCGTGTGTTAATATTAGGCAATGCTTTGCGAGTGTGTTTGATAAATTCACAAAACCACAAATTATTTATATATATTCTGTTCAATGGTAAAATAACAAGTGACTAAGAGATTGAACTGAGCTTTAGTTTATAAATAATTATATATATATATATATATATATATATATATATATATATATATATCGCAATATGTATTCTTGTGTATTAATAAAGAACAAAAGTCAAAATACAAATACAAGAATAATAATTGAATTTACAATTCAAAGCTTTTCGTTGGCTAACAGTACCAACATCATCAGGAATAAAACCATAGGATGTTGGTAGTGTTAGCCAACGAAAAGCTTTGAATTGTAAATTCAATTATAATTCTTGTATTTGTATTTTGACTTATGTTCTTTATATATATATATATATATATATATATATATATATATATATATATATATTACGCTTATCGTGTTTAATATTTTTAAAATGTACAAACTTCTCATTAACATGAATATTCATAAAGGTATATCCAAGCCTCTCATCAATATAATAGACTTATATCGTCAATATCTTCGTACAAAACGAAGCCTATATACTGTCATTATTGTAATATTTTTTTTGTAACTAAAGCAATTAAGAAATCTTACACGTAATTTAAGTAAAGTAAGCAGAAACCTTTCTTATACCGTTTTACGAGCTGCTGTTAGAATGTACTAACATTTATGAAGTACTTGCAGTTATTCCATTTTTAAAAGAACTGGTTTTTTTGTTGGTCTTGCGGGAACTACACACACTCAGTTTGTCTGCACATTCTATCAGGATTACTCCTGCGTGTGTCATAACACTGTCATTTTCCCACTTTGTAGTCTATGGCATTAGTGAAGGAATGAAGTTTGGGTGGAATGTCATAAATGTAGGGTGTTTAAGTTAGCATCGTTGCTTTATAGAGCATCAGCTTTTCCATACACATAAACGTAAGCTTTTTAGAACAGCTGATGAAACCTAACGTTGAGTCTAGTGGTTAACTAGAAGTTTTAAATATACACTCCCAAATAACTCTGTAATTGCCGGTGGCAGGTTTTTCTTATTTCCATTTGTTTGTTGACGTTAAACAGACGTTTTAAGAAGTAAATATATCGCGTACGAAAGTTCGAGGCCGTCGCCTACTTTAACGTCGGGTTTATTTATCTTCAAATCAGTCAAAATACTTTGGCTGTAAAAATAAATCTGTTTATTTCATTGGCCCGACACGAAAGCGCAGATGTCTCCATACGCGGGCTGTTCACTTTATAAAGGAATTGACCCCATGTTTTCCAACGTGCAGCGGTAAAACGTGATATGTTAGTTGGGTGTAGAAGATGTAGTTATGTTTAAACCTGAAACATGTAACGAAATATGAACTCATAAAATATATATTTACACTGTAATAATGCAATAAAAATATTAGCAAAAACCCCGATGCAACAAAAATTACCAAACATAATAAATATTACAAGTTTTCTAAGCTGAAACACCTATGTACATTTCGATGATTTTGCCATCGTCATCATCGTCTTCAGAAGATCGTATTAGAAAAAAACAATCTATAATACAATAATTAACAAACTAGACGGACCTTTTTTATTCTTAAAAGAGTTATAACATTGCAATTAATTAAATAACTTCTACAAATACAACTCATATTCACTCAGAGTATAAGGAGGGAAATCAACCATTTTGGTCTTGAGAAGTCTACGTAAGCATAAATGTACTACATGTCGATATCAAAAGTAGCTATATATTGTTTAATAACCAAACCTATATATATATATATATATATATATATATATATGTGTGTGTGTGTGTGTGTGTGTGTGTGTGTGTGTATGTGTGTGTGTGTGTGTGTGTGTGTGTGTGTGTGTGTGTGTGTGTGTGTGTGTGTGTGTAGATAATATATGTGAATATTTATTTATACATTATTAGCTAACCCAGCAAGTTTCGTACAGCCTAAAAGTCGATGATGACGTGTTAACATTGTCTAAACCTAATTTAGTAGCTTATTATCTTAGTAACAGCTGAACTTATAGCAGTCGATCGAGAAAAGTGTGACAATATAAGTTCTTCATTGATATTTATAGGAGTGGATTCGAATATATATTTATTTGTGTATACTTTAAAAAATGTTGGAAAATAGTTTCAGATTGTTAAGTGTTCAATTCAAGTGTGAATTCATTTTAGATATTTCATATTATCTTATGATTGTTTAGTAGTCTTCATTTTCTTTCCTTACGGACATACTGTGACTCTAGTTTTTATTATTCATGCCTAATAACCATGAAGTCACGGATTTTATCACAAAACATTCAAACATTTTCAAATCTACAACGCTTTCAAACAGATAACCTCTCAATCTTGCTATATACTTTAGTCTTCTATCTATATAAACCGAGAATTCACTTACCATGGTGAAACAATTTTATAAAGTTTAGTTTTTAGTTTATTCTGTTATTGTTTTATGTTAGATTGATTAAATTAAACATAAAGTATAACTAAATTACGTTTGTCTCACAACAATCGCACCCTATGATTGTTAGGTGACAAGTGCCGGAGTGTCTCAGCCAATCAAGACGCGGAATTTGCCTAATGAACCAAGTACGTAATTACTTGTGACTGGTGGAAGCGGTGATCTTATTAGTGGTGGTGCTAGGGAATACAGGTAGACAATGCGCGAAGCATATTCGCACAACAGCTGTTCCCAACTGTTTATATTATAATTAGGTTTGACTATCTAGTGACGTCATTAGAGCATCTATAGTACGCGACATTTCATCTACTATTCCGAACCTAGCGATGTGTAACGTATTAGGGTGTATCACTATTATTTATGTAACATATTATTCTGTATATAATGTAATTGATGACTATGTTGAAATAGCGTCTCTCTAAGACACATTAACAATTCGTCAAACTGGTATTAAATGCCCATAACTATTCTGTAAAAAGGTAATGTAAACACGTGCTTCACAGGTTTATTTCAAGTACACCATATTTATTTACTGTTTTCTTTTGAAATTTGCAATGTTATCCCATATTATCAGTTCAGGAGATCAATATAGCATGTTACTAGTTCTATTTATTGCCTAGGATCCTTTCTTGTCCTTTATTTTTGTTGGTATATATCAGGCAGACACATCTATACGACCAGGAATAGTAAGGCAGCGTCACGTGGCACACTATGCTAACATTATCCCTTGTTATCAGTACTGGGGATCAATATAGCATGTTACTAGTTCTATTTAATGCCTAGGATCCTTTCTTGTCCTTTATTTTTGTTGGTATATATCAGGCAGACACTTCTATACGACCAGGAATAGTAAGTCTGCGTCACGTGGCACACTATGCTAACATTGTCCCATATTTTCAGTACAGAAGAATCATATCATTTCATTAGTCATATGGAATGCCATGCCGCCTTATCTGACCTCATTGGAAGGGAATACTAGGGATGGACAATTATTGTTATTCCTGAAGTGTAAGTTTAAGTCTAGTAGTACGATAAGCTATAATTATCCCACATGTATAGTACAGAGGTCAAATATTTATCTGATTAGTTCTTTTTAATGTAGTACATTTTACATGGAACTTTACACTCTAAACTTCTTCATTATCCCTATGGTCTATCTCTCCCGGTTTTTAACTTCTGTAGATTGCTCTATCGATAACTTTATTCAATGTGTTCTCAACATGTATATTCAACCTTGTAGTGCCTGTGTATGTGTGGGTATGTTTTTATGTCTGTGTGTATGTGTGTGTGTGTTTGTGTGCGCGTGTGCGTGTGAGTGTGCGGGTGTGTGTGTCTGTCTGTGTCTGGGTGTGGTGTTTGTGCGCCTGGGTTTGCTTTTTTACAGGTCATTGACAGGATGTGTGTCTATGCATGTGTGTGTGTCTGTTTGTGTGTGAGTGTGTTGGTGTGTGTGTGTGTGGGTGTATGTGTGTGTTTGTGTGTGTGTGTGTGTGTGTGTATGTATGTGTGTGTCTGTGTGTGTCTGTGTGTGTGTGTGTCTGTGTTTGTGTTAGTGTAATTGCATTTGTCTTTCTGTGTGTGTATGTATGTGTACACTTTAAAAGAAACAAAATAGATTTAAGGTAATTTAATGCAACTACTACATAAACTGTGAAAGATATTGTTCCTATAGAGGTCAACACCTAAATGGTTACACAAAACAAAACAAAATGTATTAATACTAAAATTATTTCTTACCTATAACAAACAAAAAAATATCATAGCAAGCCTGCAAAACAGAGCTCCCACCGTCCCAAGAAACCGAGCCACTGACTTTACCTATTTGCGTTTCCAGCTATTTCCAGTTTTGATCTTCCCAGACTAACTGAACGCCAGCAAATGCTCCCATTACGCACGGAGGGCGCGCTTTGTACGCAGGTCATGTAGTGGTACAAAATATTTTCAGTTTAGGAATTAATTTTTCCGGGAAGCGACAGCGCATTGATTTTCACTATATCTGTATTCCGTCCGTCAATGAAAGAAAACCAGATTAAATCAGTACAGAGATCCCTTCTTTGTATTCAGGGTGAGCGTTCCAGGATTATGGTTTTACATTTTAAATTTGGCCGATTCAGAACACCGCTCGTACTCCTTGTGGAAAATAATTCCCTTCGAGGTATTTCCATAATATCTAAACAAAACCGTCGCACTGGAATAGTTTGCGGTGTATGTATATGGCAAGAAGGGTATTATAGAGATATATGGATGTATTCCTTTAGGAAGTTGTGAACCACTTTTTTAAAGTTTCCGAAATTACTTGCAAACTATTCTGAAACGGTATGAAAGAAGGAAATGCTTTGCATTTTCTACATGCGACCCACTTTTACTACAATATGGTAAAACCTGTTTAGCATTTATGTTTTGCAAATAGACTATAGCTAGGGGTAAGAAAGTTAGTAGAGTGGTTTTAGCAAAAATATCACCTCTTTAGTCTTCTTTTAGGAATTTATTTAAACATTTAATATTTTCAGACATAATTCACTTGTATTGAGCTTTTTATTTCACTTTACCGTATTTTTATTTATTTCTATATTTAAAATGTGAAAGATATTGTTAGAAGTTTTACCTGTATACATTTTTGTCAATTGATTTCTTCTGATGTCTACCCCATTTGAAGCAATTGATTTATTCGTTTATTACGAAATACTTATGTATTCAATTAAATATAGGCGCTAACTATGAATAAATAACTATACACAAACAATACATCTTATTGTGGTACGCATTTCGATAACGCATGCCATCATCATTCATAACACCACTCTAAGTTGAAGTTGTATATTCATAGTTGTCTTACTGATGATGATAAAATGAGTAATCAAAACGAGTAGACAATGAAGTATATTGTTTTGTGAGTTTGTGAGTTACATATTTATAACATGATCTCACAACCAAGCTCAATTATTACTTATAGATAATTCCTCTTGGGATACTACGGAATAATAAATAACTAAACAAAAAAAAGTAAAAACAAAAATAAAACAAAATCAACTTATTTAATGTAAATTAACACCTGATGTACATTTCGGTTGCATATACCCATTCTCAAGTAAATAATCACACTGAAGATGGTTACCTTTTGTTAGGAATATCCGTCAGGGGGTTAATTTAAATTAAATAAACTAAAATTATTGTAGTTTAGGGAAATATTTTAGCTGTGCAGATCTATATTTCAAGTGTGATTGTAAAGAAAATATACTTTTGAGATAATAAGTAAAATCTTTTTTAAATATCTTATATTTTGTAAAACTTACAGCTTTTTACTTTTGGCGAAAATTTAGTAATATTCTTCTTGAAATCTGAAGGCGTAGACACACCTGTAAACACCTGACCTTTCTCACAACACAAATTTTATTAATTATTATTATTAAAGTAGAATGCAGTTTAATCATCATGTTGTGTGAGAATGGTGTTTACAAGTTAGCATTTCTTTATATATATTCTCACAAGCTAAACTTGACTTATAGTAATAATTTTATTAAATATATGTTTTGTAATGGACCAAAAATGAGTCCATACATCTGACAGTTAGTTTGCTTCTTCTATCTCCACGACGTTTACTTAACCCTTTTACTACAAGAGGAAATAATTGTTTTTTACCAAATTCTTTACAAACACATTTATATTATAATCAAGTTTACAATTAACGTTTTCAGCATCCAAAAGTGATACAAAAGTATTAAAATAATGAATTTTATGTACGAAAAACAAACATATTGTTCAAATATAAACACACAGGAACTGCGCCTACAACTAAATGTCTAAGAAACACCTTCTCTCTCATGTGCTTGGCATTCTCTTTGTGGATGCATTCGTTACTATAATCGTGCCCCATGTCTGCGATAAAATTGAATAAAGCCTGACTAGCTAGCACGTACTTCGCGGAACTCGTACCAATAGCACTGGGTAATTAACAATAGGAATTATGAACCTAACGTCATCATCAGCTACGGTAATCCGTCGTATATCCACGTGGTTATAATGCATTACGGCAAGCTCCTTCATGGCTTATTTATATTACGTCTGCTGCCCCATGGCGCCAGTTGGAATGCCCGTTAATTTGGCATTCGTATAGTGGAAAGTACATTAGATATATATTCTAGTATATTTTATTGCTTGTATTTGTGTTTGCTATTATTTTTTGAAACGTAATAGACAAATTATCAAACTAAATTTAGTTCAATATTTTCAAGAGAAAATTTCAAAATAATTACAAATACAAACAAAAACCTTAGTGTATATAAACGTAGACCCATGTTCTTCATTGAAGGAATCCTTGTAAAGATTTTCTGTCTGGCTGATTATTTTATCAGAAGTTCAAACAAAAGATTTCTTTCCATTCAGTACAACATTTTAGATTCGTTCATTTCCATTTCCTAGTATATTATTATACTTGGTTTTAGTTTAATTAAATTATGTTCTTAACGTGGTTTAATTTTTGTTTAAAATGTTGGCAACATTTATATAGTTTTGCTGCCACATACGTTCCTTATAAAGTATGAAATACTTTATAAAAAAATTGTATTGCTAAATTATATACAAAATAAACACTTAGTGTAGTGAACGGTTTCCGAAACAAGTTTTTGAAAAGCAGGGGTTTTATCGTAGAACATTTTCTCTTTTATGTTTTGGGGGAAAGTTCTTTTTAAGTACCCCGATCCCGCAAAACCAAGTTTTGCGGTTACAGACCCTCCAGTAATAATTGTGGTTTGTATCATTCCGCGAGTATAAGATTTAGAATTCGTTGTACAGAAGTGATTTTCCTACAACTTTGGCTACAAACGGAAGTACATTGATGGCTTATTATTACGTCTGTGAATGGGCAGAACACAGGATATTTATTGAACCCACTAAATCCGAATGGTGTTTCACTTTTCAGTTTCCCTAAAACTTATTGATTTATTAAGACTATAATCTTTGTACATGAGGGAGAAGGTAAAAAAGAAAGAGTTAAGGAGATTCGCATAGGTTAAAAGAGATTATTGTTATTATTGTTCGAATATTAGCTTATTTAAAAAATTGTAATTCCCATTCTTTAAACACAGTGGTATAAGTTTTTAAAACTTTAATAATTAACTTGAAGTATTTCTACTGGAATAAAAGTGCATGCGCACGAACTAAACCATTAGAAATTTTAAAATACTCGTAACTAAACATTTTAAATTTTTTAAAACTTTTACTTAAGATACCCGTCTATTTGTTACAAAGTAAATATTCTAATTTTATGTGTTTAATATTTCTATTTAATATTTTGCCCTTACGAGGTAACATTGACAAACCCTGGGAAAGGTCGCTCTCTACAAAACCGTCCTTCACTAAAGCGTGAACTTAAATTTAGTGTATGCAGGAATCTACTATATGCAATAATAAAATGATCGTTAGAACGTACTAAGTCTCAATTTTAAGTTCAGTTAGGAGCTAAGAGAAATTGGTCAAAATAAATACATATTTTTATATTTGATTATAGTCTAATCTATGACAATTGTTTATTTGATCAAAGTTGGTATTCCTTGAGGGTTTCTGTAACCGACCTTTATGTCAGATCAAAACAATATTACTGTTTACGTCTATATTTGTTTTAAGTTGGTATTCTTTGGGAGTATCTCAAAGAAACCTTTTCATAAGCTCAAAGTATTTACAAGGTTCTTTGCTGTATATTTCTTTGATCGTGTTACAAAAGGTAATTCATTCCTAAAAACAAATTGTATTTTATTAGAGAAACGCATGGTATTTATTCATTGCAGTGAATTTCAAGTTAGGTTCTTCATTAGAACATGTATTCATTTTAGAATTTTGAAAATTCCACATTTATTCCTTAATACCTTACAAATCGTTACTTAATATATTGATATTGCTATTTTACTTACATTTATTTTGAATGTAAAATCGTGTCATATACTTTATTATAACAAAAGGGTTCGTCACATTAAAATAAAAATTCTCTTGATGACTTGATTCTTCGCACGGTTGTGTGAATTCTTAACAAAAGTCGGCAGCCTCATGGGAGTAAAAGCTTTTCAGGATTTTATCAACAATAGAGGTAATTTTTCCAGGAATAGACTTTCGATAAACTTACATCGTACTCACCGGCATGTTTATGCGTGTTTCAGACGGAAAGATGTACGAGGCAAACAAACATTGACGGAACAGATGTAGTGACGGAGAAATTGCTTTGGGAACTTCTTGGAATCATGTGAATGCCGGTAAGTGATTAATTTTGTATTTTTGGTAGAGGCAAGCTTCATTCCCGCATTCTCCCTTTTCCTTCGATTTATATCAGAACTACGTTTTGTGCTCTGAGATACAGTTCTAGTAGACGGAAGGCATCCCTAAACTAGTAAATGTGAAAGGAGTTGGCTGGTATATATATATATATATAGCCTATATGTGTATGTATATACCTACCCCCAGTAGGTCCTAATATTTCTTTATTATATTAAGAAAAACCAGGGATTTAATGCTTATAAGAGTTTGCAGCGTAGGTTTCTATTTTATAAATTTAAGTAAACATATCTAATACTTTCAATTAGTAATTTACCTTAAAAGTATATAGTTGCATTAGTTTATACTTAAGGATATATCTATGTATTTTGTTATTCTTGTGTATATTTAGTTATATATATATTTATATATATATATATATATATATATATATATATATATATATATATATATATATATATATGAGTAAATTAGAACCTCAAGTGTTTATTATTTTGCAGCAAAGCAATCCATGTAGTGATTATTTGGGAATAAGTGAAGCCAATATTTTTATTTATAAATCGATCTATAACATTAGTTATATAAGATAATTTTGCTGGTTTAAATCATTTTATGCGTAACCAGTCACACCACTGGGTTTCTGTGAACCGGCCTTCTATTTTGACCGCTAAAGTAAACTGTTTTTATTTTTAGAACCTTAAAGAAACACGTAACGGACATTTTGCGAAATCCAATTCTAGTGCGACTCGTGAAGACTTAACCCAAACTTTTAACATTGCTCAGTTATTTCTAGACATTATTGTTTATCCTTTCTCGTGATATATTGATATTTGAAGAACAAAGTTCATTTTCTAACAGTTAGATGCGGATATGACATAATACAAGATCGTAAATATATACAGCATGGTAGATTATATATTTTATTGTTATAGTTCTAGTGATAGTTTTAAGAAATATCGTCTTTACATATACAAATAGCTATATTCAATGTACTAACATTTTACTGGCTTTAAACATAATCATTTCGTCGAAAGTCACGGACAACAAAATCCACCTAGTATTTTCTCAGCTGAATACCAATGAAAGTGTAAACTTTACGAAAAAATATTTACCCTTGTGCTAAACAATGTTTCCAACAAAACAACATTTAAATTCCCTGCCGACACATGTTTAGTAACACAACGTAAGACACCGGCTGCTATTGACAGATACACAAGTGGAAACAGTTTATAAATTCTCTGAGGCTATTTCTGGAGACAAAACAAACAGAAAGTACACGGGAACAGTTGTCTGGGTTGGGCCATTTTCGTTCAATGCGTTAATGTCATATTTTCTACAAAACACTATTTACTAGACCATTTGAAAAAAAATGTTAAAATCACTACATAAGTTGTTTTCAACAATATACTCAGACTGTCCTAGTATAACCTTAAGAATATACCAAGTACAATGATGCTTGTATAGAGTATAGGGTGTGAAGACATATTATCCTTCCCTAATGCTTCATCACTCGTTAGAGTAGAGCACGTAATGAGAATGGTTTCGACCTGAATTTCCCATTTCTATTGGCTGCTGATTAGGAAGCACGGCTCACATAAAGCTTCTGTGTTACCTCCAAGTACCTTTAACGGTGACAAGGTTAATGGGTACTCATGATATTATTGATAATTACTCACCCTATTTAATAAAAAAAACACTCAGAGCAACCTTCTCCTTTTTTTTGGCAGTGCTTAAAGCTCAGGATGTCGTACGTCAAGGCTAACCCTTCCATCTTCAGACATGAATCTAAAGTCTTGTTAGACCCATGGTAGTCTCCCACATCTAAACATTTATTTTCTTCTCTAAAAGATTCCATCCCCTATCCGTTTTGTACTTTTATCCCATCCAATTCTTTTGTACGTACTTCCATTTACCTCATATTCACACTTACCCCTTCCATCTTCAATCCTGTTAGATCGTCAGTAGCCTCTAATATCTATAAAGCTATCTTTATCGTTAGCAGAGCTCATCCACTCTCATTTCAGACAGTACCTAAACCTCTTAACCCCTGTATGTCAATGGACACAGAATATTCACACTTACCCCTTCCATCTTCAATCCTGTTAGATCGTCAGTAGCCTCTAATATCTATAAAGCTATCTTTATCTTTAGCAGAGCTCATCCGCTCTCATTTCAGACAGTACCTAAACCTCTTAACCCCTGTATGTCAATGGACACAGAATATTCACACTTACCCCTTCCATCTTCAATCCTGTTAGATCGTCAGTAGCCTCTAATATCTATAAAGCTATCTTTATCGTTAGCAGAGCTCATCCGCTCTCATTTCAGACAGTACCTAAACCTCTTAACCCCTGTATGTCAATGGACACAGAATATTCACACTTACCCCTTCCATCTTCAATCCTGTTAGATCGTCAGTAGCCTCTAATATCTATAAAGCTATCTTTATCGTTAGCAGAGCTCATCCGCTCTCATTTCAGACAGTACCTAAACCTCTTAACCCCTGTATGTCAATGGACACAGAATATTCACACTTACCCCTTCCATCTTCAATCCTGTTAGATCGTCAGTAGCCTCTAATATCTATAAAGCTATCTTTATCGTTAGCAGAGCTCATCCGCTCTCATTTCAGACAGTACCTAAACCTCTTAACCTCTGTATGTCAATGGACACAGAATATTCACACTTACCCCTTCCATCTTCAATCCTGTTAGATCGTCAGTAGCCTCTAATATCTATAAAGCTATCTTTATCGTTAGCAGAGCTCATCCGCTCTCATTTCAGACAGTACCTAAACCTCTTAACCCCTGTATGTCAATGGACACAGAATATTCACACTTACCCCTTCCATCTTCAATCCTGTTAGATCGTCAGTAGCCTCTAATATCTATAAAGCTATCTTTATCGTTAGCAGAGCTCATCCGCTCTCATTTCAGACAGTACCTAAACCTCTTAACACCTGTATGTCAATGGACACAGAATATTCACACTTACCCCTTCCATCTTCAATCCTGTTAGATCGTCAGTAGCCTCTAATATCTATAAAGCTATCTTTATCGTTAGCAGAGCTCATCCGCTCTCATTTCAGACAGTACCTAAGCCTCTTAACACCTGTATGTCAATGGACACAGAATATTCACACTTACCCCTTCCATCTTCAATCCTGTTAGATCGTCAGTAGCCTCTAATATCTATAAAGCTATCTTTATCGTTAGCAGAGCTCATCCGCTCTCATTTCAGACAGTACCTAAGCCTCTTAACCCCTGTATGTCAATGGACACAGAATATTCACACTTACCCCTTCCAACTTCAATCCTGTTAGATCGTCAGTAGCCTCTAATATCTATAAAGCTATCTTTATCGTTAGCAGAGCTCATCCGCTCTCATTTCAGACAGTACCTAAACCTCTTAACACCTGTATGACAATGGACACAGAATATTCACACTTACCCCTTCCATCTTCAATCCTGTTAGATCGTCAGTAGCCTCTAATATCTATAAAGCTATCTTTATCGTTAGCAGAGCTCATCCGCTCTCATTTCAGACAGTACCTAAGCCTCTTAACACCTGTATGTCAATGGACACAGAATATTCACACTTACCCCTTCCATCTTCAATCCTGTTAGATCGTCAGTAGCCTCTAATATCTATAAAGCTATCTTTATCGTTAGCAGAGCTCATCCGCTCTCATTTCAGACAGTACCTAAGCCTCTTAACACCTGTATGTCAATGGACACAGAATATTCACACTTACCCCTTCCATCTTCAATCCTGTTAGATCGTCAGTAGCCTCTAATATCTATAAAGCTATCTTTATCGTTAGCAGAGCTCATCCGCTCTCATTTCAGACAGTACCTAAGCCTCTTAACCCCTGTATGTCAATGGACACAGAATATTCACACTTACCCCTTCCAACTTCAATCCTGTTAGATCGTCAGTAGCCTCTAATATCTATAAAGCTATCTTTATCGTTAGCAGAGCTCATCCGCTCTCATTTCAGACAGTACCTAAACCTCTTAACACCTGTATGTCAATGGACACAGAATATTCACACTTACCCCTTCCATCTTCAATCCTGTTAGATCGTCAGTAGCCTCTAATATCTATAAAGCTATCTTTATCGTTAGCAGAGCTCATCCGCTCTCATTTCAGACAGTACCTAAGCCTCTTAACACCTGTATGTCAATGGACACAGAATATTCACACTTACCCCTTCCATCTTCAATCCTGTTAGATCGTCAGTAGCCTCTAATATCTATAAAGCTATCTTTATCGTTAGCAGTGCTCATCCGCTCTCATTTCAGACAGTACCTAAGCCTCTTAACCCCTGTATGTCAATGGACACAGAATATTCACACTTACCCCTTCCATCTTCAATCCTGTTAGATCGTCAGTAGCCTCTAATATCTATAAAGCTATCTTTATCGTTAGCAGAGCTCATCCGCTCTCATTTCAGACAGTACCTAAACCTCTTAACACCTGTATGTCAATGGACACAGAATATTCACACTTACCCCTTCCATCTTCAATCCTGTTAGATCGTCAGTAGCCTCTAATATCTATAAAGCTATCTTTATCGTTAGCAGAGCTCATCCGCTCTCATTTCAGACAGAACCTAAACCTCTTAACCCCTGTATGTCAATGGACACAGAATATTCACACTTACCCCTTCCATCTTCAATCCTGTTAGATCGTCAGTTAGATCTATAAAGCTATCTTTATCGTTAGCAGAGTTCATCCACTCTCATTCCAGACAGTACCTAAGCCTCTTAACACCTGTATGTCAATGGACACTGTATGTCGATGGAATATTCACTCTTACCCTTTCCATCTTCAGTTGAAGAGAGGTGTTTGCACTGCTAACAGGGGTTTCTATTTTAAACATACAGTTCTAGTATTCGATGTTTTGTACACAGAGGCCCAGAAACTTGAACCGATATAATTAGGCTATTAATGAGAATTTTTGAGAATAGTCAATTTAGTTTGAGGATACAGATATTTACAATGCATTATTTTCTAAGGAAGGAATTCAATACACGACCGTTTTAAATTAATTTCGCTGAACTTTCATCAAACAGCATTGAGGTGTTGTTGATATCTGTCTTTTAATTTTTTTAAGTGTGGGTCATATTTATTCCAGTTGGTTTATTTTATTGATTTTGTTTCCTGTGATTTTGTAAGCTATGTTAATATTATTATTTTTTAGTATTTTAGTTATTCCTTTTATATTGTGCCCTGTGTATGTGAATGTGGCCCATTTTGTTGTTGTTTGTAGTTCGATTGTAGGTTGTTTTTATTTATTTAATAATTTAAATTTTAATATATCTATAGTTTTTTTAATTGTATCCCTTTTTTGGGCTATATTGATATATTATTTGTTTTTCTATGGCTTTTTCTTCATTTTTTAAAGGTAGTTTTAGCATTCTTTATAAGAGTGAGTTGTAAGCAGCCAATTTATATTGTGGGGGATAGTTATAGTAGTTTAGTATTGTATTAATGGTTTGTGTGGGTTTCCTATAAATTGCATTTTATGCAAGGGTGTAAATTGTTGATTTCATTTAAGATGATATTATTATTTATTGCTTTTGTGAGATGTATAATCCATTGTCAACATATCATATCCAATTATCGTTGGGGTTGTGTGTTTTTATGGTTTATGTGATTAATTCCTTAAGATGTTGGAGGTAAATTTCTGATATTATACTTGAGAATGTTGATCCCGCTTCAAAGGCATCTATTTGTTTATATATGTTAATATTAATAATGAAATAGTTTTGGTTTAGTATGGTGTTTAGGCATTTTGTAATTTTTATGTGTATTTGGGGTTGGTTTTAGGAATTTTTATAGGAATCGCAAAATCCGTGAACTATAAATAAGTTTATGCATTTTTTATAGCAAATATATGATAATTTCGATTGCTCTTATAAAACTACTATTAGAGCGTTTCCGTGAGAAGAATGCGAATCTATGGTCGATTCTGCATTATTTAAGCCATTTAAATGACTAATCCATTTTTTGTTGATATCGCAAAATCCATGAACTATAAATAAGTTCAATCATTTTTTAGAACAAAATAATGGTAATTACAATTGCCCTTATAATACTACTATTAGAGCGTTTCCAAGAATAGAATGCGAATCTATGGTCGATTTTGCATTATTTAGGTTAGGTTAGGCTAGGTTAGGTTAGCTTAGCTTAGGTTAGGTTAGGTTAGGTTAGGTTAGGGTAGGTTAGGTTAGGTTAGGTTAGGTTAGGTTAGGTCAGGTTAGGTCAGGTCAGGTCAGGTCAGGTCAGGTCAGGTCAGGTTAGGTTAGGTTAGGTTAGGTTAGGTTAGGTTAGGTTAGGTTAGGTTAGGTTAAGTTAAGTTAAGTTAAATTAGGTCAGGTCAGGTCAGGTCATGTTAGGTTAGTTTAAGTCAGGTCAGGTTAGGTTAGGTTAGGTTAGGTTTGGTTAGGTTAGGTTAGGTTAGGTTAGGTTAGTTAAGGGGTAATCAGTTAAGTGGTTTTTCCAAGTCAGGGTGAAATGGAAAGTTTATACAGCAAGGCTTGTCATGTTTATACTCGGGTTGAGTTAGGTTAGGTTAGGTTAGGTTAGGTTAGGTTAAGTTAGGTTAAGTTAAGTTAAGTTAGGTCAGGTCAGGACATGTTAGGTTAGTTTAAGTCAGGTTAGGTTAGGTTAGGTTAGTTAAGGGGTAATCAGTTAAGTGGTTTTTTCCAAGTCAGGGTGAAATGGAAAGTTTATACAGCAAGGCTTGTCATGTTTACACTCAACCCTTACTCTGGAGTCAGGATACAGTAATATACACAAGATTGCTGCTAGGAGAAGCAATGTACACACAGCGTAAAATTTAATGCAAATAATCCGTTACAAGTTAAAGCCAAACTTGTTTTGATGACACAAGCGTGTGTTAATATTAGGCAATGCTTTGCGAGTGCAAAGTTTGATATATTCACGAAACCACAACTTTGTTATATATATTCTGTCAACAACCTTATAAACCAACAAGGAGAATGAAGCTAAACATATTAGTAATATCCAAAACAACAGTAGTGACTTCGATAATGTCGAATCGGTAAAATGATAACTGACTAAGAGTTTTGAATTGAGCTTTAGTTTATAAATAAATATATATAAGTTACGTGTTATATTAAGCTTGAAAGGTTTTTAAAATGATTTTATTTTTACAAACCTTTGTTAATTACGAAACATTTAATTTTGAAATGATTACAATAATTTAGCTTAATAAAAACAAATACAATTGATGTACACACAATCGGAGTGAGAAACGTCTGTACGATACAGTGGCCGCTTGAACACTGCTGGGGCTCTGTTCTCACCACCTATATAATACAAAAGCTGCGTAAGCAGGAAATTTCCTAGCACGCATTTTATTATGAAAGGTTCACCTACATTGTTCACATAACTCCTCCATCCCTAAATAAAACTTCGGGGGTAGGCGAAGTTTCGGCATCTGTTGAAGTCCTCTTCATCACTTTGATAAAGGTGAGGTATTTAAGGCTGCTGAATAGGCCTCCGTAAAGGGCAATAGTCCAGATACTGATGTGGTGGGTTATCTATATACTTTGGTAAATTCTTGAGATGGTTTCCGTGTTTATTTTGTCCAATTCTAGTCGTTCAACGTTTACTGAGAATTCTGGCATTTTATTCATTGGAAATTGTAATTTGGACGTGTCCATGAAAATAGGGTGACCTCCAGAGGTTGTTGATGTGTGGCTAAGTTTCATGTTGTTGAAAAAGACTGAATCATTATTAGTTTTTATCAAATATATGCCTTGAAGGGTGACGGTGTTAGTTGCCTTGCGATTGGTAATTTCCAGAGTCTGCTTGTTGGGGAAGGTTGCCAAGTAAAGGTTGATTTCTGGAATCGAGTTAATTAAGTTGTGTGTAACTTCCAATGCAGTATATTCACAGTTGCTGGCATCGTTTTTCCTGATGATGGACACTTCACAGTCTAATTTATGGTGTGTTAGAATGTCGAATGAGCAAAAGTATATGGTTTTACAGTTACATTCATTGTCTAAACCTAATATTACAGAATTAAACACTAATATGTACCTTACTTTTGGTATAATTGTTACATAATCTGTTTCATATTTTGTGGGTATAGAATGTAATTTATACAATTTAAATTGGGTTTTTTCTACAATGGGTAAATTTATAAAGTATACAATCTTTTCAGAATCTAGTTTACAAATAACTTTAATCAGATTTTCTAATTCCCACATATTTCCTATTTTGGGTTCTAAAGGTAACCTTTCATTATAATATTTGTAAATTTTGTTTATTTCTTCATATAATTCTTGAGTTGAGATAACACTAGGGTGTACAACACTTAGTATACAAAATGTAAGAGAATTTTCTAAATCTGTGATTACCTGTAACATTATGTTATATAAAATGTTCAGTTGGTTTAGAATACTTTTCTAGTTCAACAAAGTCATTTACATTACGATTCACAATACTTAACTTATTTTTTAATTCTACAAAATTTTCATCAATTACAATAAATGTTTTATTTAATTCTTTCATAATGTTATTACTAAAGGAGTATTGAGATTCAATTTGATAATTAATTTTAATTTGCTCTTTTTCAATATCTTTAATTATTTTGTCATATTTTTTACCATCATATGCATCTAAATTGCCTGTTATAGATTTGATAACGGATCCTAGTCCATCTATAAGACCTCTTTTTATTCTTTTGTTACCATTATATCTTAAGAGTATAATTTCTAATTTTTCCTCTATTATATTTTTACTGTGATTAACATATTTAAAATAATTAACAATATCTCTTATTCTATTACTGTTATCAGTTACATATTCATTGTTTAATAAGCTACTATTACAATTGTAGCAACTAGTTTCAAAATTTTGCAATACATCATAATAATAGGCATCAATGTTATTTAAATGAGCAACCAAGTTTCTTACATTAAAATAGTGGACAAAGGTATGGTAGGAAGATTCTAATTTGGCCGGCCCAAGGTCTATTTGGATTATTCCGAGGTTGTTATTGATTTCTTTGATTTCTGCTGAGTCGGTGGCTGTGTCAATGACGAACAGGAGGGACCTGGAAAATGATTTTGAGCATTAATTACATTTTTTATCTTCTTAAGTCTTTTAATTTTCGGCAAATGTATTTTGTCTTTTGTGTTATGATGTTTTGACTTTATTTTACCAGATTTTCTTTCTTTATTTATTGAAGCTATTTCTTCCTTGCTATATTTGTTCTTCGTTTTGCTTTGCTTTTGAACTGTTTGTATATAAACTTCCGGTGGTATTTCTGGAAGTGGTTCCTTGTTTATGTTTCTTTTTTCTAAAACTTTTTCGTTAATTTTTTGATTATTATTCCTAATGTTTTCATAGAGTATTTTTGTTTTTTCTTTATGGTTTAAAACGTAGTCTTTTACAATCTGTTTTTCTAAATCTATATCTAATAAAGTGTTTGAATTTATGTGTCCAAATAAGACTTCGCACGGCGTTAATTTCGTGACTGGATGTATGCTATTGTTATAAGCTATTATAGCATATTTAACTTTCTTAATTATACTGTCTTTTTTAAATTCGATTTGAATATTTAACAGCCTTATGTGTTCTATTAAAGTGAAATGAAATCTTTCACATAATCCGTTTGATTGGGGTTTTGTGTGCTTATTAAAATGAATTTTGATCTTATGCAGGTCTAATATCTCTTTTACAATTCTGTTATTAAACTCCGTTCTATTGTCTGAGATAATAACTGTTGGTAAGCAGAAATATGTGAAGTAATCTAATAACTTGTCTTCAATCTCTGTAGCTTGAGAGCTTCCCAAGCGATGAGCTTGACCATATCGTGAGAAAGCGTCAACTAAGCTGATAAAGGAATTCTACTCTAAAGAGTTTGTGTCGACGTGAATTATTTGAAATGGTCTGGCTGCTGTAGGTGTCTAATTCATTTCTAGCTATAAGGGAATTCTGTCGTATTTAGTTCTTTGACATATGTCACACTGATTTATGAAATTTTGAATTAGTGATTTTAAATTAGGCCAATAATATCTTCGCGTAATTTTTTCGTATGTTTCCTGTATCCCTCGGTGATTAGTTTTGCTAATATGATAATTACTTATCGTTTTTAAGGTATCTTCTTCCCTTTAACAGTTTGTTATTACACTTAACTAAATTTAATTCAGTTTGTTTGAAATTTTTGGCTATGCATGATGCAAATTTCTCATAAAAGTCGTCTTCGAAATATAGATTATATTTTATTTTAGGTACCAAATACGATTTTACAAAGTGAACTATGTCTTCCTTAAAATTATTCTCTGATATTTCGACTATTAGACGAATTTTTGAAGTTCCAAATAGCTTTATAATTTTTACTTTCGTTAGCTCATATTTTACTAATGATAAAAATATTTGGTTTTTTCCAAAGTTTAGAGGCTCGTCGGAAATTGGTATTTCAATTTGGGTGTTTCCTTCTAAATAGGAGTGAATGGTTTGACTATCACTTTCTTCATTGTCTGCAAGGTTGACGTTATCTGTTGCGTCGAGTTGTAAGACCCTAGTTTCGTTATCGTTCAGTTATGGGAAATAACGTTGCAGTAAGTCAGCTGCAGATAAGTCAAGGTCCGGTTCTACAGTGTGTTGGGTGTTCGTTGATCTTTTATCGGTGATATTTAATTGTATTCTTGACAATGCGTCTGCTTTTTGGTTTAGTTGGCCTTTTTTGTATCTTATGTCATAATCATATTCTTCCAATTTTAATCTCCATCTTAAAAGCTTGGAATTTGGTTCCTTAACTGAAAATAACCATTGTAAAGGTTTATGGTCTGTATAAATTTTAAATTTTCTCCCAAATAAATAAGGCCTGAAATGGTTTGTTGCCCATACGATTGTTCCTTTTCAATCGCAGAGTAATTAGTTTCGCTGTCGTTTAAAGTTCTGCTGGCATACGCTATAGGAAGGTCTTTTCCATTTTTGTCCTGGCTTAAAATTGCTCCTAGTGCATAATTACTAGCGTCTGTCGTTAGAGTAAATTCTTTTTCAAAATCTGGATATGGTAGAAGTGGCTCATTAGTCAATATATATTTTACATGTTTCGAAGCATTCTATAAAGTCAGGATTGTCGATATTTATTTTTGCATTCTTTTTCAAACAATTAGTAAATGGTTTTGTTATTTTGGCGAAGTTTTTAATAAATTTTCGATAATAGCCTAATAGTCCTAAAAATCCTTTAATTTGTTTGGTGGTTTTAGGTATTGGATAGTCCTTGATAGCTAAAATTTTGCCTGGATTGTGTTTTACTCCATTTGGTGTCAACATGTCCTAAATATGCTACTTCTTTTCTTTAAAATTCTGTTTTATCCAGCTGTACTTTAAAGTTGGCTTTGCGTAATCTGTCGAAAACATCTTTAAGTCTTTGTATATGTTGTTGGAGGCTAGTAGAATAAATTATAATGTCGTCTAAATAAACTAAACCTGTTTCATTTTGGATGCCTCTCAGAATATTATTCATAATTCTTTGAAATGTAGGGGGGGGGCTATTCTTTAGTCCAAAGGGCATTCTTAAAAATTCGCAGTGTCCTGTTTCCGTTAAAAACGCTGTTTTTCTATGCTATTTTTATCCATTTCTACTTGGTGAAATCCTGAGGCTAGATCTAAAGTTGTAAAATACTGGGATCGTCCTAATTTATCTAATATGTCTTTAATGTTCGGCAAGAGAAATTTATCGTCAATTGTTTTTTTGTTTAATCCTCTAAAATCTATTACTAATCGAAATTTTCTTTTGCCAGAAGCGTCTTGTTTTTTTGGGTACAATCCAGACAGGAGAGTTCCATGGAGAATTCGAAGGTCTAATAATTCCTTGTTTAAGCATGCCCTCAGTTTGTTTATTAATTTCGTTCTTGTAAATCTCTGGATATCTATAATTTCTAGAGTATACGGGATTGTAATCAGTAGTGATAATAACATGTTTTATTTGGTTGTTAATAGTTATATCGTTTCCCTCAATATGTAATAAATCTGCATAATCTTCTATTAAACTTGTTATAGCGGATTTTTCTTCTAAGTTCATATGTTCCATCCTAAATTTTGATAAATCTAATTTTTTTTTCTGAATTTTTTTTGTTTATAATCTAATAAATTTAAATTTATGTTCGTTTGCATTGTATAAGGCTCAAGGATATTGTATTCTTCTAAAGATTTTAATTCAAATGGTTCATTCACTGTTAATTTTACATTTTCTTTTGAGTTGTTTATAATAGGTCAATAGGTTTCTCCCTTGTGTACTGAGACTATACACTGCGGAATTTCTAATCCATTTAAGTGTCTGTATGGTAAGAGTCCTTCTCCATCTTGAATATTTTGTATTCTAAATTTAATCGTTTGGCTAGTGCGGGCTTGTATAACACAACTTGTTCCTTTTTTAGCGTTCTGTTCCTGACATTCGCCTTTATTAATATTATTATTATTATTATTATTATTATTTTGTTCTTCTGTGTTAAAATATTTATTCGGGATTTGTTTATTGCAAAATATTAGTTTATCATTCACAAAATTTTAAATTAATTTTTAATTCTTTTATGTTATCTAATCCAAGGAGTAAGTCGAAATCTTTATGGAAATCAAATAAATAGAATTTGGTTGTTTCTTTTCCTAAAAGTAGTAGTGTACAACTGTATTTTTCTTTTGATACTCCGTGAGCTGTACTCACTTCAAATGGTTCTTGTTTTAGGGTGTTTTTAAAAAATTGGAAAGCTATTGATTTTTTAATTAATGACCTCGTGCTTCCCGTGTCAATCAGCATCATTAGGTTGGTCTTGGGATCGTGGATGTACGGTAGTTCGTTTGTGTCGTCTTCGATATGCATTATGGAAAATGTCTTTTTATTGTGGTTAGTCCTAAAAAATGATTTTTGGTGTGATCGTCCTCTTGAGTGAATCCACATGCGTTTTCCTCTTGCGTTGATTTATCAAAGTCAATGTAGCTGTCAGGGTCCTCTTGCGGTTCATAATCCGTTTGATCGGTCAGATAAGAGTCCGTCAATCAGTTCATAGTTTGATCGTAATTCTCCTATTGGTTTCCCTGTCATCTGATAAAGTCTATTTTGTCTAATTGTGTTCCCTGTTTGACGTGTGGAAATGCTCATTGATTCTGGTTCAAATTTTTGATGAACTTTTAGTGGTGTGTAATTATTGGATTGTCTCGGCTGTTGATTTTGTTGTACGTATGAGTTAGGTTTGGTAAATTGGTTAGGGTTATTTTGGTATTTGGGCCTATAATTTTGGAAGGTTTGTTTGTTAGAAATGGGTTTGCGAGTAGGCGGGTATTGTGGGGCCCTAGGTGGGATGTTCTGTTTAATATTTTGGAATAGTTTGTTATTTTTAAATTGAAAATCATTAGTAAGCTTGTAGGGTGCTTCGCTAAGAGAATCTGGATTTTTTGTGTGCATTAGCGATCCTACGGGTTCATGTAAACCTCTAAGAAGAACTCTTAACCCTAATTTCTGCACATATTCTATTAAAACATCTTTGGCCAATTGTCTTTGAGGCTCTTTTTTCATAAAAAATGAGATTTGTAAATTTAATTATTTTTGAATTCTTTCGTAAAACTTGAAAGGTGTTTCATTATTTTCTTGTTTTAACTCGGCCATTTCTAAATTTAAAGTAAAGCAATCTCTTTTGTCTGAATAGCTGGTTAACAATACTTTTTTAATCTCATACCAATTATAAGAATTTGAATTTACTACCATTTCTAGTGCTTGGCCTTTTAACTTAGTATAGAAGAAAATACGTATTCGTTCTGAAAGTCTTCTGGATTTTCAGATACATAAAACGTACTGACTATTTTATCACATACTGATATAAATCTATTGAGCATAGTCGGTTCTCCATTATACTCAGGAATCATGTAAAGATATTCCTTCTTTAATGTTGGCGTTGCCATTTTAAAATATTATTTTCTTTAAAATAATAAAAATTAAAATCAATGATATAAAATTAAAGAGTATTTATTCTACTTTTTCTTAATTCTATTTCTTACAATCTACTTGGAAGTGGATCCAAAATACTTTGCTCATTTGAACAACTTTTCACTTTTCACTTACACGATATTCACTCGTGCTCTTAATAGATATGCGTTCTATTAAGTTGTTGTAGATATTCACTCTAAAACTTACAGTGTTTTAGTGCAATGAAAATTATGACAAACAACCTAATACCACAAAAATTACGAAAAATTACTAATATTACAAGTTTTCTAAGCCTAATCACCCATTCACATATCGATGGTCATGCCATCATCATCACCATCATCATCAACATATTAAAATTACAATCTAGAATACAACAATATACAAACGAGATGGTCCTTTTTAATTGTTAAAAAAGTTATTACATTGAAATTATTAAAATAACTTTTACAAATAAAACTGATATTCACTTAGAGTGTTAGGGAAGGGAAACCAACCATTTTGGTCAAGATATGGCTTTACAGTAACAACAAAGACTTAGCAGGTGTAAAATACAAAGTCTTCGTAGCCAATAATGTACTACACGTCGTCATTTAAACTAACTAGCTATATATTTTTTACTAACCATATATATATATATATATATATATATATATATATATATATATATATATATAAAGTTCTGATTGATTGATTCAGTTTTATGAATTGGAATTTGTTTTTGAAATTTTATAATCTCTTACGATTAGTTAGTAGTCCCCATATTCTTTCCTTACGGACTTACTGTGGCTCTAGTTTTTATAATTCGGCCTAATAACCATGAAATCACGGGTTTTGTCACAAAACATTAAAACCTTTTCGAATCTAAAACGTTTTCAAACAGGTAACCTCTCAATATTTCTCTATACCGTAGACTCTCTATTTTATAAAGTTTACTTTTTAGTTTATTCTATTATTGTTGTATGTCAGATTGATTAAATTAAACATAAAGTATAACTAAATTACGTTTGTCTCACAACAATCGCACCCTATGATTGTTAGGTGACAAGTGTCGGAGTGTCTCAGCCAATCAAGACGCGGAATTTGCCTAATGAACCATGTACGTAATTACTTGTGATTGGTGGAAGCGGTGATCTTATTAGTGGTGCTGCTAGGGAATACAGACAATGCGCTAAGCATATTCGCACAACAGCTGTTCCCAGCTGTTTATATTATAATTAGGTTTGACTATCTAGTGACGTCATTAGAGCATCTATAGTACGCGACATTTCCTTTGCTATTCCGAATAATGCTATTAATAACATAATATATTGTAGTGTAATGTAATTTATCACTATATTGAAATAGCGTCTCTATAAGACACAATTCGTCAAACTGGTAATAAGTGCCCATAACTATTCTGTAAAAAGGTAATGTAAACACGTCCTTCACAGGTTTATTTCAGGTACACCATATTTATTTTCTGTTTTCCCTTGAAATATGCAATGTTATCCCATATTATCAGTACAGGGGATCAATATAGCATTTTAATAGTTCTATTTAATGCCATGAATTCTTTCTTGTCTTTTATTTTTGTTGGTATATAACAGGCAGACACTTCTATACGACCAGGAATAGTAAGGCTGCGTCACGTCTCACACCATGCAAACATTATCCCATATTTTCAGTAGAGAAGAATCATATCATTTCATTAGTCATTTGGAATTCCAAGCCGTCTTAACTGCCCTGATTGGAAGGGAATATAAGGATGGACACTAATTGTTATTCCTGAGTGTAAATCTACGTCTAGTGGTACAATAAACTAAAATTATCCTACATGTATAGTACAGAGGTCAAATACTTATCTGATTAGTTCTATTTAATGTAGTACATTTTACATGGAACTTTACACTCTAAACTTTTTCATTATACATTTGAATTTTGTGTACGAAAAACAAACATATTGTTCAAATATAAACACACAGAAACTACGCCTACAACTAAATGTCTAAGAAACACCTTCCCTTTCATGTGCTTGGCTCTTTGTGGAAGCATTCGTTACCAAGACGAGCCCCAAGTCTAGGATAAAATTGAATGAAGCCTGACTAGCTAGCACGTACTTCGCGGAACTCATACCAATAACACTGGGTAAATAACAATAGGAATTATGAACCTAACGTCATCATCAGCTACGGTAATCCGTCGTATATCCACGTGGTTATAAGGCATTACGGCAAGCTCCTTTATGGCTTATTTATATTACGTTTGCTGCCCCATGGCGCCAGTTGGAATGCCCGTTAGTTAAGCATTCGTATAGTGGAAAGTACATTAGATATATACTGTAGTATATTTTATTGCTTATAATTGTTTTTGCTATTCTTTTGTGAATCGTAATAGACAAATTATCAAACAAAATTTAGTTCAATCATTTCTAAAGAAAATTTCAAAATTATAATTTATAAAAAATTCAAAACCAAACAATTTAGTTTATATACACGTCGACCTATGTTCCTCTTTGAAGGAATATTTGTAAAGATTTTCTGTCTGGCTGATTATTTTATCAGAAATTCAACAAAAGCTTCTTTCCATTCAGTAAAACATTTTAGAATCATTCATTTCCATTTCCTAGTATATTTAGATACTTGGTTTTAGTTTAACGAAATTACGTTCTTAACAGGGTTTACATTTTTTTTAAACGCTGGTAACATTTATATGGTTTTGCTGCCACGTACGTTCCTGGCAGTTTCTGTTGGATATTGCAAACAGCACAATGAAGTTATTTTGCTGTTAAAGTCGCCCAAAACGAAACATTTAACCCAAATACGTTTGAATACGTTTCGCAATTTAAACAAAAAATCTTTCGAGGTAAATCATGTTTTCACTGCTCTTCCCAAAATGTTTTATAGATTTAAAGTATGGACAACATGATTTGTGTAGGGTTTATGTGATTAGTAATTATTTAATTTTTGTTCGGTTGTATTCGTATATATCTAATCCTTCAAGGTGTTGATAAAAATGTTTGTTATGTTATTTAGAGTTACATTGTTGTTGTTTTCAGTCCTGTGTAGGAGTTCGTAGTATCTCTAAAGAAAAAAACTTTTTTTTGTCTTTTGCTATCTTTTTGTATAGAAATTACACTCTATAGTCTTTAGTTTGTGGACACCTTAAACTTGGGAGTTTTGTTTTATGCGTTTCCTGTATCTGTTTTTTATACAAATGCATGTATAGCTTATGTAGTGTTGGGAAATTTCTATTGGAATCTTGTTTATAAATATCACCGTGAGGATATTATTGTATAGCTTATGTAGTGTTGGGAAATTTCTATTGGAATCTTGTTTATAAATATCTACGTGAGGATATTATTGTATAGCTTATGTAGTGTTGGGAAATTTCTATTGGAATCTTGTTTATAAATATCTACGTGAGGATATTATTTTTCTGACATAATTAAGGGCGGAGGTTAGTTTTCGTCATTTGCTGTCGATTAGGTTTTCTTACTGCTTTTGTTTCTGCGTGCAGGTTATTTTGCTGTGTTGAGTTCATTGTAGGGGTGTCTGGGAAAATAAGTACTACTTTCGAGTATAAATATAAAATAAAATCCTAAAGTAGAATTAGATGGTTGCAGTGGCGTGCCTTGAAAATGAGGTCTGGGGTGGAAATTGGCCTATAGGGTGGCCTTTATATATTAGCACTTATAAAAAAAAACAACCTATAAAATACAAATAATAATGGTTAAATAGCTATTACGTCATTCATTTCAGGGCAGATTTTTGTATACACTTACACATGGCACATGAAAGGCAATGTTTCTCCGTAAAATTAAATTCTAAAATGAAGCAATTGTATTTTGTAAAAATAAAAACGATAGACGCAGATTTATTTAGAAATAATGCGTCCACATTTTCTTCGAATTTGATAGCAATTTGTGCATGGCAAAATTTGGACAAGAATTTATATATTGTTAAATTCAATGGAATATGAAGGCAATGTTGAAGCAATTGGCTACAACTTTGTGCTTATGAAAAGTTTACCCAGGTACGCTTAAGCAGTTTTGATTGTTGGGGTAAATACTTAATTTTCTCTCTCTCTCTCTCTCTCTCTCTCTCTCTCTCTATATATATATATATATATATATATATTAAATATGGTGATATGTTTTCTTGTATATATAGTTAATAAATTTAAAATATTTCAAACACAAGAATACTTTTAATGAATATATTTATTCAAAGCTTTTCGCCGATAAAAAAGTATCAGCATCTTCAGGAAAAATAATTATCTAATAAAATACTTTTACAAAATTAAATCATATGTACTACTAAATCATATGGTAGGACATATGATTTAATTTTGTAAAAGTATTTTATTAGATAATTATTTTTCCTGAAGATGCTGATACTTTTTTATCGGCGAAAAGCTTTGAATAAATATATTCATTAAAAGTATTCTTGTGTTTGAAATATTTTAAATTTATTAAATATATATATATATATATATTTATGGAAATAGTGAGAGTGAACCCGTGCTTGAATTAAATATTCTTCATTCCAAGTTTGTACATAATCTGATAATTATTTCTATACAAACGTTCTAAATATGTAAAATTTTACATTTTTTTGCATACAAATAATTATTAAAAATTGTAGAAATTTGGTATGAATCGTATAATTTTAGGTACGGAGGGTCTATCACTATTTTCCTTGTAGGTTTCTATTTGAAATTGTAACAAATTTATGTAATTTAGTAGGCTATAGGCTACGTGTGTGGTACCTCATATCTCATATGTAGACTTTCCATAATTAGTTTACACACACTGACACACACACACACACACACACACACTGACACACACATACACACATTCATACAGAGTGTGTCACGATTAAATCCAACGATTACAATTACACATTGTCTAATTTGAAAACCCCTCAATAACGCTTCATATTGGCCAACATAGGCACTAATATCGAATGTTCATCAGTCAAAAATGTTTATTGTGACGAAAGCAGTTTATTGAACTTACTGCAAAACAAAAATCGTTTTATGTTTCTGTTTTCTATAAGAAAATTTATTTTAAAGATTTCTTTTCCTATCAACTTTTAAAATTCAAAACAACGGTTTAAGAACAAATAGCTTTAGTCTCTTCAAGTATTCAACTTTCTCCTTGCTTTCAATATTATTTTTTCTATTCTTCACCTATATAAAATCTTTTTTGCTTTTAAATGTATAACCCTACTTATCTTATTTAGCTAAACCTCTTCATATGAATCATTAACGTCTCCAGGTACCTAATCCATCCTTTTTAATGATTTACCTGTAATACCTTTATTTAGCTCACGTTTATACAAACAAGAACTAAGGAACTTTACAAATAAGATATTGAAAGGTGTTTTTGTTAAAATAATCTCGTTTATGAAATTCAACTAAGCAGTAATTTGGTTAATTAGTTGGTAAAAGCACGTTCAAAATGCTCCATTTATTATGTAAGAGGAAACGAGCTCTGCGTTTAAAATACCATTATCCACCTTCATTATTCTTGGATATGTACAACCTGGCATTAAAATGTGAGTATAGGCTGCAACTTGTTTTTCTAATGTACAGGTCTTTGTTTCTTTGGTTCTTTACATTTGTAAGTAATTTTAAACACCATAACGTTCAATTAAGGAGAAGAAAAGGCTTCTGAATAATATAATTACCATTGGAACAAAATACTGTTTAGCGTCTGGAACTTGGTTGGAGTTTACGTGATGTAAGTATGTGTAGAATATTTCTCTATTATACTATATAAGTATTCTGTGGATAGAGAGAAAAACGTTATGATACAACATCTTCTAGAGGATTTTATTAGTTAATCCTGCTTAACCTCGTAGTTGCAAGTTGTAGTTTCAAAGAAATTACCCATTACGATTCCAACTGAGGACAGCGCTTCGCCACTTTTCCAGACTTACTCTGTCGCAGTAGACCTACCGATTGCCTAAGCTTCTTAATGTTGATTCCCAGTCGGTTTAGTTAGTTCCAGGTGTTCGGAACCTTATCCTTTCTCGGTTAGCGTTACGTAAGGGTTGTATCCTTACTCTCGAGACGTTTGGTACGTTGTAAACCAACCCCGTTGGACCTGGAGAGCCGCTGTCTTTCACACCATATATTTGTCATTTACTAGATACCTGTCGTCGTTTAAGTTTGCCTTATAGGTCTTCTTCAACATCTGCTTCAATTAGATTTTCTTTTTCTACGCTATTTGCGTTTGATTGTATCATTTTATTGTCGGATAACCCCTCTTTCTTCTTTTATTTGGTTTTTATCACCCTGCTCTCAGTGGTGTTCGTGTTTTATTCATTCCTAGCGTATGCTCTTACCGAAGTAGCTTTCGTCTTTCTATTCCTTCATTTAGTATCACTTCTACAATGCTTGCTATGTTTTCATTTCGTACTTTGATGCTTAACGTCCAATTTAGCTTGACCTCCAAACATATCACATTTTAGCATGCATTCTGTTTTCTATCCTTTTATTTATGATGCGTGACTCTGAATCTTACAGTGAGCAACTTTCTACTGTTAGTTTAATTAAGCGGTGTTTAGACACTGTATGTCTGTAATGGCTGAGTTTGTCACGATTTTATTTTGTTTTTGTATTTCATTTATGATATGTGTTTTACGTCTTTCAATGTATGTTATTTTATCTCTAAGTATTTGTTACCAATTTGTTTTTTGCTTTATAGAGACGTTGTAAATGTCTAATTCTTACATGGAATTTCCAATGACTATGTAGTGTGTCTTATCTTAGATAATCTTCAATCCCCATTTCTAAATTCATTCCTCAGCCTTTTTATCATATAAAGGATACCTTTGTTGTGCTCTGCTAAACTATTTAATTTCCTACAAATAGAAGGATGTTCATACATTTTCTATTTCTCTTCCCTTTTCTTTTCGATTTCTTTTGATTTTCGATTTTACCGATTTTAAATAATGTTGGATATATACATGAAACCTTTTTTTCTCTTTAAATGACAGAAGGTTTATTTTAATTATTTCTTCTCACTCGCTTTATAAACCTTATTCGCCAAATTCACTTTTTCAATAAAAAATAAAATACATTTTATTCCTTCCACCTTCGAAAGAATAGACAAAGGTGCTTCGTCTTTTTGTTCCACATACTCGATCAGCTGGTCAAATGCCTGGAATATCCACAATTGGAGTTTAATTTTTCCCATGGAATGTCCACCACTAAACTATTCATCCACTCAACTTTTAATACTCTTTTAAACATGTAGCGACACTTGAAGTTAATAGAGTTTGTACAATTTACAAATAATTAAATTTTTTAATGGAGGAAAATCGTTTAACAAGAGAGGCAAGGTTCACACTTTAGTCATTTCATTCCATTAGACTTGATATAAGGGATAACATATGATTTCATAAAACAGCTGATTTTATGTTAAGTTTTAATAGTTTATTTATAATAATTTTAATTATTTTATAACAAGTAATATAGAAAAAAAATTTAAAGGTAATTCTCACTGAGGTCAACTAATAAACATTTTTCTAAATACTGTTTATTTTATGATTACAAATAATATAAATATGTTTCTAAATATGACAGAAACGCAATAATAAAATAAAAAATAGAAAGCGAATTTCCTTGAAATTTTCCATTTTTTTCTCTATACAGTATATGGTGTTGGAATATAATTTTTATTTATTCTATTTTCTCGTTTATTTTGTTTCTAATTTGTATAGCTGATGGTGGTCTATAACTTCTCATTATATCCACCTCTTGTAATGTTTCATTGTTGCAAGGCCCCTGCTCTTATAATTTCATACAGCCCTACATCTTCAATCTTATGATTTCTCTTCATGGGGGAAATGGTTCAGTGCCAAAGTGCTGAATTTCAAAACATGTTCGAATCCGACGGGGACATCAAGGTTTTTAGGTTTAAGTAAATAAAAGTTGTATTTGAAAAAACTCTATTAACACAATTATCATCACCTATAGGTTACAAAAAAGTATTTGAACTTGATTTTATGAATAAAAAAGTATTGTATTAAATACTGAAAATTTGTTCAAGATCTGTATAAGGAGAATGTGATCTAATGGAGTTGAAAGAGAAACTAAAACAGAATATTTCTTTGTTGATTGAAGTAAGAATTAACTTTCATTTTTTGTTTGTTTATGTAACTTGTTTTTCTTTTTCTATTCAGCTCTTTGTTTTTTTAATATATTAATGGTATGGCATTTTGTGGGCTATAGATTATTGACTAGGGTACTATCTTTAAAAACTGTCATATTTCGGCCTAAAACCAAATTGTATGCAATCCACGTGTACGTGCAAAATACTGGAATAGTCTCTTCTTATCAGGCTTTCTTTTATTTATGATGACACAACAATAATCAAATTTCCCACAGTATAAGTTATCTTTTCAATTCCTATGTGGCGCCCGAATCTCTGAAATTTCTCTCTTACATTATTAACTTTATAAATACATGTGAACCCACTAGTCCTCGTCTCTTTCCAAAGATAAACGGCAAATTATTTCAAAAGCAAAAGCAACCGAAATGCGGAAAATGATTGTCACAGACACGAACGTCGCCCTTGATTTACTCGCCTTCCACTTGTAGAGCTTTATTTACGGCGCAACGGGCCGCACTCCGGGGCAGGCGGAAAGCTTTAAATTTGGCTTCATCTGTTCGCGGCACTTTGTTTAAGCGACAAGACTTCGCCGCTATTTTTTGTTGTCGCAAAATTGAAAATAATTTTCCTGAAACTGGACGGCTGTTAAAATATTAGTTGTTAATGGTTTTCGTTGATATATCTTCATCTTATAAGTACTAATTTAAAAGTCAAGAAGGCATATTACTGTGTTTAAAGCATGGTTAAATAAAACAATCTGTATATATTTAGCTTTGTTGCACCTCACAAATAACTATATCTCTTCAATTTGTCTTATTCCTATATGGTAAGATTGTAAACTTTGAAATAACTTTCAAAAAACATGCAATAGCTTCAACTATCCTACCCTAACCTAACCTCAACTAACCTAGCCTAACCTAACCTATCGTAGCCTAGCCTAACCTAACCTAACATAGCCTATCCTAACCTAGCCTAATCTAACCTAACCTAGACTAACATAATTTAAAAAACCCAACATATTCGGTGACGTAGTTAAAACTGATGTATTAGACTACACCAATGTTCGGTTATCTGAAGTGAATAATTGTATATAATTTATACGTGTAAAATTTAGATTTTTACTACTCTGGGGCTCTAAGTGGTTGGCAAACGTAGTGCGCTATAGTTTAGTAGGAGGAAACCGAATACGACAGATAAGTAAGGAACACAATGATAGTGAATGTGAAACAAGGGGCTGCAGTTTAAATTCTACAGTACGTAATCATTTTCCATATTTTTCTTGCATTTATTTATGTTTACTATAAACACTAGGATTGGCTTAGAGGATTATTTTCCAGCAACTAAAGGTTTGATGATTGCCTGCTCTTTAACTCCCGCTCTATTAAAAATGTTGTGGGACCGATCTTTCGAACAATGGCGGTAGAAAAAGCTTCCCATTCATGTGCTTGTCTCTTTGTGGAAGCATTCGTTACCTAAACGCGTCCCAAGTTCGCGATAAAATTGAATAAAGCCTGACTAGCTAGCACGTACTTCGCGGAGCTCGTACATTTAACACTGGGTAATTAACAATAGGAATTATGAGCCTAACGTCATCATCAGCTACGGTAATCCGTCGCACTTCCACGTGGTTATAATGCATTACGGCAAGCTCCTTTATGGCTTATTTATATTACGTCTGCTGCCCCATGGCGCCAGTTGGAATGCCCGTTAATTTGGCATTCGTATAGTGGAAAGTACATTAGATATATACTGTAGTATGTTTTATTGCTTATAATTGTTTTTGCTATTATTTTTTGAAAACTAATAGACAAACTATCAAACTAAATTTAGCTCTATATTTACTACAGAAAATTTAAAAATAATAAAAATACAAACAAAAAATTTAGTGTATATAAACGTAGACCCATGTTCTTCATTGAAGGAATCCTTGTAAAGATTTTCTGTCTGGCTGATTATTTTATCAGAAATTCAAACAAAAGATTTCTTTCCATTCAGTACAACATGATTCGTTCATTTCCATTTCCTAGTATATTATTATACTTGGTTTTAGTTTAATTAAATTATGTTCTTAACGCGGTTTAATTTTTGTTTAAAATGTTGGCAACATTTATATAGTTTTGCTGCCACATACGTTCCTTATAAAGTCTGAAATACTTTATAAAAGTTTATTGATAAATTATATACAAAAGAAACACTTAGTGTAGTGAACTGTTTGCGAAACAAGTTTTTGAAAAGCAGGGGTTTTAACGTAGAAAATTTCTCTTGTGTTTTTGGGAAAAGTTCTTTTTAAGGATCCAGATCTCGGAAAACCAAGTCTTGCGGTTACAGACCCTCCAGTAATCTTTGTGGTTTGTATCATTCCGCGAGTAAAAGATTTAGAATTCCTTGTACAAAAATGATTTTCCTACAACTTTGGCTACTAACGGAAGTACATTGATAGCTTATTATTAATTCTGTGTTTGGCCAGAACACAGGATATTAATTAAATCCCCCACTATCTAATCCGAAATACGTTTCACTTATCAGTTACCCTAAAACGTTTTCAAATGCGCCTCTGCTGTGGTTCCATCTGCATATAGTTTACTTATTTATCGTTGTAGTTCTACAATGGTTTCCGATCCAATGCCGAGAACAAGTATTGCAACTTTTATGAGTTAATTTTATAGCATAACTTTAGTACTTAATTTTCCCGTGGCATTGGATTATGCTTCACTATGTTAGATGGAACTAGACTTTACATATGAGAGTTTAAACCGTATTGGTTTTGCACCTTACACGAGGAAATCGAATAACTTAATAATAATGTATGAATAGTTTTGCTGACTTTATTGCGATATTTAAGTTGATTATATAGGCCTTTATACTAATATTCAATTATTTTTTCTTTGTATTACTGTCTAAATATTCTAAAATACCTGACTTATGCTACTATCCATACCTTTAAAATAGGATAAGGATTTGCTTTAATAGTTTTAACAAGAATAACACAATCGTTTTTCTCTTTTCCCCACTTTCAGCTCTCTGATAAAAATTTCAATACTAGTTAATGGGCTAGTAAGCAATTGTAAGTTATAAAAGGTTAACAGTGAAAAATGTTTGTATCATTTCAATAAATATTTGTTGTGATTTATTAAGACCCTAATCTTTGGTCATGAGGGAGAAGGTAAAAGAGAAGTTAAGGAGTTAAGGAGATTCGCATAGGTTAAAAGAGTTTATTGTTATTATTGTTCGAATATTAGCTTATTTAAAATTGTAATTCCCATTCGTTAAACACAGTGGTATAAGTTTTTAAAACTTTAATAATTAACTTGAAGTATTTCTACTGGAGTAAAAGTGCATGCGCACAAACTAAACATTTAAAATTTTTTTAAATGTTTACTTAAGATACCCGTCTATTTGTTACAAAGTAAATATTCTAATTTTATGTGTTTAGTAATTCTATTAAATATTTTGCCCTTACGAGGTAACATTGACACACACTGGGGGAGGTCGCTCTCTACAATAACGCCCCTCACTAAAGCGTGAACTTAAATATAGTGTATGTAGGAATTAACTAAATTGAGAAATAAAACGATTGTTAGAACGTACTAAGTCTCATTATTAGGTTCAGTTAGAAGCTAAGAGAAATTTTTAAATTTAATTAATATTTTTGAACAGGAATGTAGTCTCATCTATGACGTACAATTGTTTATTTTTTCAAAGTTAGTTTTCCTTGAGAGTCTCTGAAACCGACCTTTATGTCAGATCAAAACGTTATTATTGTTTAGACTATATTTGTTTTTTGTTGGTATTCTTTGCGAGTATCTGAAAAAAACCTTTACACCAGTTCAAAATATTTACACGGTTCTTTGCTGTATATTTCTTTGATCGTGTATCTCTGATCATATTACAGAAGGTAATTCATTCCTAAAAACAAATTGTATTTTATTAAAGAAGCGCATGACATTTATTCATTACAGTGAGTTCCAACTTAAGTTCTTCATTAGAACATGTATTCATTTTAGAATTTTGAAAATTCCACTTTTATTCCTTAATACCTTACTAATCGTTACTTAATATATTGCTATTTTACTTACATTCATTTTGAATGTAAAATTGTGTCATACATTTTACAATAACTAAAGGGTTCGTCACATTAAAATAAAAATTCTCTTGATAAGTTGATTCTTCGCACGGTTGTGTGAATTCTTAACAAAAGTCAGCAGCCTCCGGGGAGTAAAAGCTTTTCAGGATTTTATCAACAATAGAGGTAATTTTTCCAGGAATAGACTTTCGATAAACTTACATCGTACTCACCGGCTTGTTTATGCGTGTTTCAGAGGAAAGATGTACGAGACAAACAAACATTGACGGAACAGATGTAATGACGGAGAAATTGCTTCGAGAAATCTTGGAGTCATGTGAATGTCGGTAAGTGATTAATTTTGTATTTTGGGTAGAGGCAAGCTTCACTCTCTCACTCTCCCTTTTCCTTCGGTTTATACCAGAACTAGGGAAGGCATCCCTAAAGTAGTCAATGTCAACGGAGTTGGCTGGTCTAGGATATGAGGGACTCCTATATCCGTTATATATATATATATATATATATATATATATATATATATATATATATATATATATATATATATACCTACCCCCGGTAGGTCCTAATATTTCTGTTCTTAATATTTATTATATTAAAAAAAAACAGAGATTTAATGCTTATAAGAGTTTGCAGCGTAGGTTTCTATTTTATAAATTTAAGTAAACATATCTAATACTTTCAATTAGTAATTTACCTTAAAAGTATATAGTTGCATTAGTTTATATTTAAGGTTATATCTATGTATTTAGTTATATTTGTGTATATTTAGTTATATATATATATATATATATATATATATATATATATATATATATATATATATATATATATATAAATATATATATATGAGTAAATTAAAACCTCAAGTGTTTATTATTTTGCATTAAATCAATCCATGTAGTGATTATTAGGGAATACGTAGAGCCAATATTTTCATTTATAAATCGGTCTATAACATTACTTATATAAGATAATTTTGCTGGTTTAGGTCATTTTATGCGTAACCAGTCACACCACTGGGTATCTGTGAACCGGCCTTCTATTTTGACGGCTAAAGTAAACTGTTTTTATTTTTAGAACCTTAAAGAAACACGTAACGGACATTTTGCGAAATCTAATTCTAGTGCGACTCGTGAAGACTTAAGCCAAACTTTTAACATTGCTCAGTTATTTCTAGACATTATTGTTTATCCTTTCTCGTGATATCCCTATTGATATTTGACATACGAAGTTGAATTTATAACAGTTAGATGCGGATATGACATAATACAAGATCGTAAATATATACAGCATGGTAGATTATGTATTTTATTGTTATAGTTCTAGTGATAGTTTTGAGAAATATCGCCTCTACATATACAAATAGCTATATTCAATGTACTAACATTTTACTGGCTTTAAACATAATCATTTCGTCGAAAGTCACGGACAACAAAATCTACCTAGTATTTTCTCAGCTGAATACCAATGAAAGTGTAAACTATACGAAAAAATATTTACCCTTGTGCTAAACAATGTTTCCAACAAAACCACATTTAAATTCCCTGCCGACACATGTTTAGTAACACAACGTAAGACACCGGCTGCTATTGACAGATACACAAGTGGAAACAGTTTATAAATTCTCTGAGGCTATTTCTGGAGACAAAACAAACAGAAAGTACACGGGAACAGTTGTACGGGTTGGGCCATTTTCGTTCAATGCGTTAATGTCATATTTTATACAAAACACTATTTATTAGAAAATTAAAAACAAAAATGGTTAAAATCACTATATAAGTTGTTTACAACAATATACTCAGAATGTCCTAGTATAACCTTAGGAATATACCAAGTACAATGATGCTTGTATAGAGTATAGGGAGTGAAGACATATTATCCTTTCCTAAGGCTTTATCACTCGGAGTAATGTACGTAATGAGAATGGTTTCGACCTGAATTTCCCATTTCTATTGGCTGATGATTAGGAAGCACGGCTCACATAAAGCTTCTGTGTTACCACCAAGTACCTTTAACGGTGACAAGGTTAATGGGTACTCATGATATTATTGATAATTACTCACCCTATTTAATAAAAAAAACACTCAGAGCAACCTTCCCCTTTTTTTGGCAGTGCTTAAAGCTCAGGATGTCGTACGTCAAGGCTAACCCTTCCATCTTCAGACATGGATCTAAAGTCTTGTTAGACCCATGGTAGTCTCCCACATCTAAACATTTATTTTCTTCTCTTAAATATTCCATCCCCTATCCGTTTTGTATTTTTATCCCATCCAATTCTTTTGAACGTACTCCCATCTACCTCTTAACACGTATACGTCAATGGAAACAGAATATTCACACTTACCCCTTCCATCTTCAATCCTGTTAGATCGTCAGTAGCCTCTAATATCTATAAAGCTATCTTTACCGTTAGCAGAGCTCATCCGCTCTCATTTCAGACAGTACCTAAACCTCTTAACACCTGTATGTCAATGGACACAGAATATTCACACTTACCCCTTCCATCTTCAATCCTGTTAGATGGTCAGTTAGATCTATAAAGCTATCTTTATCGTTAGCAGAGCTCATCCGCTCTCATTTCAGACAGTACCTAAACCTCTTAACACCTGTATTTCGATGGACACAGAATATTCACACTTACCCCTTCCATCTTCAATCCTGTTAGATCGTCAGTAGCCTCTAATATCTATATAGCTATCTTTATCGTTAGCAGAGCTCATCCACTCTCATTTCAGACAGTACCTAAACCTCTTAACACCTGTATTTCAATGGACACAGAATATTCACACTTACCCCTTTCATCTTCAATCCTGTTAGATGGTCAGTTAGATCTATAAATCTATCTTTACCGTTAGCAGAGTTCATCCGCTCTCATTCCAGACAGTACCTAAACCTCTTAACACCTGTATTTCAATGGACACAGAATATTCACACTTACCCCTTCCATCTTCAATCCTCTTAGATGGTCAGTTAGATCTATAAATCTATCTTTACCGTTAGTAGAGTTCATCCGCTCTCATTCCAGACAGTACCTAAACCTCTTAACACCTGTATTTCAATGGACACAGAATATTCACACTTACCCCTTCCATCTTGAATCCTGTTAGATCGTCAGTAGCCTCTAATATCTATAAAGCTATCTTTACCGTTAGCAGAGCTCATCCGCTCACATTTCAGACAGTACCTAAACCTCTTAACACCTGTATTTCAATGGACACAGAATATTCACACTTACCCCTTCCATCTTCAATCCTGTTAGATCGTCAGCAGCATCTAATATCTATAAAGCTATCTTTATCGTTAGCAGAGCTCATCCACTCTCATTCCAGACAGTACCTAAACCTCTTAACACCTGTATTTCAATGGACACAGAATATTCACACTTACCCCTTTCATCTTCAATCCTGTTAGATGGTCAGTTAGATCTATAAATCTATCTTTACCGTTAGCAGAGTTCATCCGCTCTCATTCCAGACAGTACCTAAACCTCTTAACACCTGTATTTCAATGGACACAGAATATTCACACTTACCCCTTCCATCTTCAATCCTGTTAGATGGTCAGTTAGATCTATAAATCTATCTTTACCGTTAGCAGAGTTCATCCGCTCTCATTCCAGACAGTACCTAAACCTCTTAACACCTGTATTTCAATGGACACAGAATATTCACACTTACCCCTTCCATCTTCAATCCTGTTAGATCGTCAGTAGCCTCTAATATCTATAAAGCTATCTTTACCGTTAGCAGAGCTCATCCGCTCTCATTTCAGACAGTACCTAAACCTCTTAACACCTGTATTTCAATGGACACAGAATATTCACACTTACCACTTCCATCTTCAATCCTGTTAGATCGTCAGTAGCCTCTAATATCTATAAAGCTATCTTTATCGTTAGCAGAGTTCGTCCACTCTCATTCCAGACAGTACCTAAACCTCTTAACACCTGTATTTCAATGGACACAGAATATTCACACTTACCCCTTCCATCTTCAATCCTGTTAGATGGTCAGTTAGATCTATAAATCTATCTTTACCGTTAGCAGAGTTCATCCGCTCTCATTTCAGACAGTACCTAAACCTCTTAACACCTGTATTTCAATGGACACAGAATATTCACACTTACCCCTTCCATCTTCAATCCTGTTAGATGGTCAGTTAGATCTATAAATCTATCTTTACCGTTAGCAGAGCTCATCCGCTCTCATTTCAGACTGTACCTAAGCCTCTTAAAACCTGTATTTCAATGGACACAGAATATTCACACTTACCCCTTCCATCTTCAATCCTGTTAGATGGTCAGTTAGATCTATAAAGCTATCTTTATCGTTAGCAGAGTTCATCCACTCTCATTCCAGACAGCACCTAAACCTCTTAACACCTGTATTTCAATGGACACAGAATATTCACACTTACCCCTTCCATCTTCAATCCTGTTAGATGGTCAGTTAGATCTATAAAGCTATCTTTATCGTTAGCAGAGCTCATCCGCTCTCATTCCAGACAGTACCTAAACCTCTTAACACCTGTATTTCAATGGACACAGAATATTCACACTTACCCCTTTCATCTTCAATCCTGTTAGATGGTCAGTTAGATCTATAAATCTATCTTTACCGTTAGCAGAGTTCGTCCACTCTCATTCCAGACAGTACCTAAACCTCTTAACACCTGTATTTCAATGGACACAGAATATTCACACTTACCCCTTCCATCTTCAATCCTGTTAGATCGTCAGTAGCCTCTAATATCTATAAATCTATCTTTACCGTTAGCAGAGTTCATCCGCTCTCATTCCAGACAGTACCTAAACCTCTTAACACCTGTATTTCAATGGACACAGAATATTCACACTTACCCCTTCCATCTTCAATCCTGTTAGATCGTCAGTAGCCTCTAATATCTATAAAGCTATCTTTATCGTTAGCAGAGTTCGTCCACTCTCATTCCAGACAGTACCTAAACCTCTTAACACCTGTATTTCAATGGACACAGAATATTCACACTTACCCCTTCCATCTTCAATCCTGTTAGATGGTCAGTTAGATCTATAAATCTATCTTTACCGTTAGCAGAGTTCATCCGCTCTCATTTCAGACAGTACCTAAACCTCTTAACACCTGTATTTCAATGGACACAGAATATTCACACTTACCCCTTCCATCTTCAATCCTGTTAGATGGTCAGTTAGATCTATAAATCTATCTTTACCGTTAGCAGAGCTCATCCGCTCTCATTTCAGACTGTACCTAAGCCTCTTAAAACCTGTATTTCAATGGACACAGAATATTCACACTTACCCCTACCATCTTCAATCCTGTTAGATGGTCAGTTAGATCTATAAAGCTATCTTTATCGTTAGCAGAGTTCATCCACTCTCATTCCAGACAGTACCTAAACCTCTTAACACCTGTATTTCAATGGACACAGAATATTCACACTTACCCCTTCCAACTTCAATCCTGTTAGATGGTCAGTTAGATCTATAAAGCTATCTTTATCGTTAGCAGAGCTCATCCGCTCTCATTCCAGACAGTACCTAAACCTCTTAACACCTGTATTTCAATGGACACAGAATATTCACACTTACCCCTTTCATCTTCAATCCTGTTAGATGGTCAGTTAGATCTATAAATCTATCTTTACCGTTAGCAGAGTTCGTCCACTCTCATTCCAGACAGTACCTAAACCTCTTAACACCTGTATTTCAATGGACACAGAATATTCACACTTACCCCTTCCATCTTCAATCCTGTTAGATCGTCAGTAGCCTCTAATATCTATAAATCTATCTTTACCGTTAGCAGAGTTCATCCGCTCTCATTCCAGACAGTACCTAAACCTCTTAACACCTGTATTTCAATGGACACAGAATATTCACACTTACCCCTTCCATCTTCAATCCTGTTAGATGGTCAGTTAGATCTATAAATCTATCTTTACCGTTAGCAGAGTTCATCCGCTCTCATTCCAGACAGTACCTAAACCTCTTAACACCTGTATTTCAATGGACACAGAATAATCACACTTACCCCTTCCATCTTCAATCCTGTTAGATCGTCAGTAGCCTCTAATATCTATAAAGCTATCTTTACCGTTAGCAGAGCTCATCCGCTCTCATTTCAGACAGTACCTAAACCTCTTAACACCAGTATTTCAATGGACACAGAATATTCACACTTACCCCTTCCATCTTCAATCCTGTTAGATCGTCAGTAGCCTCTAATATCTATAAAGCTATCTTTATCGTTAGCAGAGTTCGTCCACTCTCATTCCAGACAGTACCTAAACCTCTTAACACCTGTATTTCAATGGACACAGAATATTCACACTTACCCCTTCCATCTTCAATCCTGTTAGATGGTCAGTTAGATCTATAAATCTATCTTTACCGTTAGCAGAGTTCATCCGCTCTCATTTCAGACAGTACCTAAACCTCTTAACACCTGTATTTCAATGGACACAGAATATTCACACTTACCCCTTCCATCTTCAATCCTGTTAGATGGTCAGTTAGATCTATAAATCTATCTTTACCGTTAGCATAGTTCATCCGCTCTCATTTCAGACAGTACCTAAACCTCTTAACACCTGTATTTCAATGGACACAGAGTATTCACACTTACCCCTTCCATCTTCAATCCTGTTAGATGGTCAGTTAGATCTATAAATCTATCTTTACCGTTAGCAGAGCTCATCCGCTCTCATTTCAGACTGTACCTAAGCCTCTTAAAACCTGTATTTCAATGGACACAGAATATTCACACTTACCCCTTCCATCTTCAATCCTGTTAGATGGTCAGTTAGATCTATAAAGCTATCTTTATCGTTAGCAGAGTTCATCCACTCTCATTCCAGACAGTACCTAAACCTCTTAACACCTGTATGTCAATGGACACAGAATATTCACACTTACCCCTTCCATCTTCAATCCTGTTAGATGGTCAGTTAGATCTATAAATCTATCTTTACCGTTAGCAGAGCTCATCCGCTCTCATTTCAGACTGTACCTAAGCCTCTTAAAACCTGTATTTCAATGGACACAGAATATTCACACTTACCCCTTCCATCTTCAATCCTGTTAGATGGTCAGTTAGATCTATAAATCTATCTTTATCGTTAGCAGAGCTCATCCGCTCTCATTTCAGACAGTACCTAAACCTCTTAACACCTGTATGTCAATGGACACAGAATATTCACACTTACCCCTTCCATCTTCAATCCTGTTAGATGGTCAGTTAGATCTATAAAGCTATCTTTATCGTTAGCAGAGTTCATCCACTCTCATTTCAGACAGTACCTAAACCTCTTAACACCTGTATGTCAATGGACACAGAATATTCACACTTACCCCTTCCATCTTCAATCCTGTTAGATGGTCAGTTAGATCTATAAAGCTATCTTTATCGTTAGCAGAGCTCATCCGCTCTCATTCCAGACAGTACCTAAACCTCTTAACACCTGTATTTCAATGGACACAGAATATTCACACTTACCCCTTCCATCTTCAATCCTGTTAGATCGTCAGTAGCCTCTAATATCTATAAAGCTATCTTTATCGTTAGCAGAGCTCATCCGCTCTCATTTCAGACAGTACCTAAACCTCTTAACACCTGTATTTCAATGGACACAGAATATTCACACTTACCCCTTCCATCTTCAATCCTGTTAGATGGTCAGTTAGATCTATAAAGCTATCTTTATCGTTAGCAGAGCTCATCCACTCTCATTCCAGACAGTACCTAAACCTCTTAACACCTGTATGTCAATGGACACAGAATATTCACACTTACCCCTTCCATCTTCAATCCTGTTAGATGGTCAGTTAGATCTATAAAGCTATCTTTATCGTTAGCAGAGTTCATCCACTCTCATTCCAGACAGTACCTAAACCTCTTAACACCTGTATTTCAATGGACACAGAATATTCACACTTACCCCTTCCATCTTCAATCCTGTTAGATGGTCAGGTAGATCTATAAAGCTATCTTTATCGTTAGCAGAGCTCATCTGCTCTCATTTCAGACAGTACCTAAACCTCTTAACAACTGTATTTCAATGGACACAGAATATTCACACTTACCCCTTCCATCTTCAATCCTGTTATATCGTCAGTAGCCTCTAATATCTATAAAGCTATATTTATCGTTAGCAGAGCTCATCCGCTCTCATTTCAGACAGTACCTAAACCTCTTAACACCTGTATTTCAATGGACACAGAATATTCACACTTACCCCTTCCATCTTCAATCCTGTTAGATCGTCAGTAGCCTCTAATATCTATAAAGCTATCTTTATCGTTAGCAGAGCTCATCCGCTCTCATTTCAGACAGTACCTAAACCTCTTAACACCTGTATTTCAATGGACACAGAATATTCACACTTACCCCTTCCATCTTCAATCCTGTTAGATCGTCAGTAGCCTCTAATATCTATAAAGCTATCTTTATCGTTAGCAGAGCTCATCTGCTCTCATTTCAGACAGTACCTAAACCTCTTAACACCTGTATTTCAATGGACACAGAATATTCACACTTACCCCTTCCATCTTCAATCCTGTTAGATCGTCAGTAGCCTCTAATATCTATAAAGCTATATTTATCGTTAGCAGAGCTCATCCGCTCTCATTTCAGACAGTACCTAAACCTCTTAACAACTGTATTTCAATGGACACAGAATATTCACACTTACCCCTTCCATATTCAATCCTGTTAGATCGTCAGTAGCCTCTAATATCTATAAAGCTATATTTATCGTTAGCAGAGCTCATCCGCTCTCATTTCAGACAGTACCTAAACCTCTTAACACCTGTATTTCAATTGACACAGAATATTCACACTTACCCCTTCCATCTTCAATCCTGTTAGATCGTCAGTAGCCTCTAATATCTATAAAGCTATCTTTATCGTTAGCAGAGCTCATCCGCTCTCATTTCAGACAGTACCTAAACCTCTTAACACCTGTATTTCAATGGACACAGAATATTCACACTTACCCCTTCCATCTTCAATCCTGTTAGATGGTCAGGTAGATCTATAAAGCTATCTTTATCGTTAGCAGAGCTCATCCGCTCTCATTTCAGACAGTACCTAAACCTCTTAACAACTGTATTTCAATGGACACAGAATATTCACACTTACCCCTTCCATCTTCAATCCTGTTAGATCGTCAGTAGCCTCTAATATCTATAAAGCTATATTTATCGTTAGCAGAGCTCATCCGCTCTCATTTCAGACAGTACCTAAACCTCTTAACACCTGTATTTCAATGGACACAGAATATTCACACTTACCCCTTCCATCTTCAATCCTGTTAGATCGTCAGTAGCCTCTAATATCTATAAAGCTATCTTTATCGTTAGCAGAGCTCATCCGCTCTCATTTCAGACAGTACCTAAACCTCTTAACACCTGTATTTCAATGGACACAGAGTATTCACACTTACCCCTTCCATCTTCAATCCTGTTAGATGGTCAGTTAGATCTATAAAGCTATCTTTATCGTTAGCAGAGTTCATCCACTCTCATTCCAGACAGTACCTAAACCTCTTAACACCTGTATTTCAATGGACACAGAATATTCACACTTACCCCTTCCATCTTCAATCCTGTTAGATGGTCAGTTAGATCTATAAATCTATCTTTACCGTTAGCAGAGTTCATCCGCTCTCATTCCAGACAGTACCTAAGCCTCTTAACACCTGTATGTCAATGGTAACAGAATATTCACACTTACCACTTCCATCTTCAATCCTGTTAGATCGTCAGTAGCCTCTAATATCTATAAAGCTATCTTTATCGTTAGCAGAGCTCATCCGCTCTCATTTCAGACAGTACCTAAACCTCTTAACACCTGTATTTCAATGGACACAGAATATTCACACTTACCCCTTCCATCTTCAATCCTGTTAGATGGTCAGTTAGATCTATAAATCTATCTTTACCGTTAGCAGAGTTCATCCGCTCTCATTCCAGACAGTACCTAAACCTCTTAACACCTGCATGTCAATGGACACAGAATATTCACACTTACCCCTTCCATCTTCAATCCTGTTAGATGGTCAGTTAGATCTATAAATCTATCTTTACCGTTAGCAGAGTTAATCCGCTCTCATTCCAGACAGTACCTAAACATCGTAACACCTGTATGTCAATGGACACAGATTATTCACACTTACCCCTTCCATCTTCAATCCTGTTAGATGGTCAGTTAGATCTATAAATCTATCTTTACCGTTAGCAGAGTTCATCCGCTCTCATTCCAGACAGTACCTAAACCTTTTAACACCTGTATTTCAATGGACACAGAATATTCACACTTACCCCTTCCATCTTCAATCCTGTTAGATGGTCAGTTAGATCTATAAATCTATCTTTACCGTTAGCAGAGTTCATCCGCTCTCATTCCAGACAGTATCTAAACCTCTTAACACCTGTATTTCAATGGACACAGAATATTCACACTTACCCCTTCCATCTTCAATCCTGTTAGATCGTCAGTAGCCTCTAATATCTATAAAGCTATCTTTACCGTTAGCAGAGCTCATCCGCTCTCATTTCAGACAGTACCTAAACCTCTTAACACCAGTATTTCAATGGACACAGAATATTCACACTTACCCCTTCCATCTTCAATCCTGTTAGATCGTCAGTAGCCTCTAATATCTATAAAGCTATCTTTATCGTTAGCAGAGTTCGTCCACTCTCATTCCAGACAGTACCTAAACCTCTTAACACCTGTATTTCAATGGACACAGAATATTCACACTTACCCCTTCCATCTTCAATCCTGTTAGATGGTCAGTTAGATCTATAAATCTATCTTTACCGTTAGCAGAGTTCATCCGCTCTCATTTCAGACAGTACCTAAACCTCTTAACACCTGTATTTCAATGAACACAGAATATTCACACTTACCCCTTCCATCTTCAATCCTGTTAGATGGTCAGTTAGATCTATAAATCTATCTTTACCGTTAGCAGAGTTCATCCGCTCTCATTTCAGACAGTACCTAAACCTCTTAACACCTGTATTTCAATGGACACAGAATATTCACACTTACCCCTTCCATCTTCAATCCTGTTAGATGGTCAGTTAGATCTATAAATCTATCTTTACCGTTAGCAGAGCTCATCCGCTCTCATTTCAGACTGTACCTAAGCCTCTTAAAACCTGTATTTCAATGGACACAGAATATTCACACTTACCCCTTCCATCTTCAATCCTTTTAGATGGTCAGTTAGATCTATAAAGCTATCTTTATCGTTAGCAGAGTTCATCCACTCTCATTCCAGACAGTACCTAAACCTCTTAACACCTGTATGTCAATGGACACAGAATATTCACACTTACCCCTTCCATCTTCAATCCTGTTAGATGGTCAGTTAGATCTATAAATCTATCTTTACCGTTAGCAGAGCTCATCCGCTCTCATTTCAGACTGTACCTAAGCCTCTTAAAACCTGTATTTCAATGGACACAGAATATTCACACTTACCCCTTCCATCTTCAATCCTGTTAGATGGTCAGTTAGATCTATAAATCTATCTTTATCGTTAGCAGAGCTCATCCGCTCTCATTTCAGACAGTACCTAAACCTCTTAACACCTGTATGTCAATGGACACAGAATATTCACACTTACCCCTTCCATCTTCAATCCTGTTAGATGGTCAGTTAGATCTATAAAGCTATCTTTATCGTTAGCAGAGTTCATCCACTCTCATTTCAGACAGTACCTAAACCTCTTAACACCTGTATGTCAATGGACACAGAATATTCACACTTACCCCTTCCATCTTCAATCCTGTTAGATGGTCAGTTAGATCTATAAATCTATCTTTACCGTTAGCAGAGCTCATCCGCTCTCATTTCAGACTGTACCTAAGCCTCTTAAAACCTGTATTTCAATGGACACAGAATATTCACACTTACCCCTTCCATCTTCAATCCTGTTAAATGGTCAGTTAGATCTATAAAGCTATCTTTATCGTTAGCAGAGTTCATCCACTCTCATTCCAGACAGTACCTAAACCTCTTAACACCTGTATGTCAATGGACACAGAATATTCACACTTACCCCTTCCATCTTCAATCCTGTTAGATGGTCAGTAGCCTCTAATATCTATAAAGCTATCTTTATCGTTAGCAGAGCTCATCCGCTCTCATTTCAGACAGTACCTAAACCTCTTAACACCTGTATTTCAATGGACTCAGAATATTCACACTTACCCCTTCCATCTTCAATCCTGTTAGATGGTCAGTTAGATCTATAAATCTATCTTTACCGTTAGCAGAGCTCATCCGCTCTCATTTCAGACAGTACCTAAACCTCTTAACACCTGTATGTCAATGGACACAGAATATTCACACTTACCCTTCCATCTTCAATCCTGTTAGATCGTCAGTAGCCTCTAATATCTATAAAGCTATATTTATCGTTAGCAGAGCTCATCCGCTCTCATTTCAGACAGTACCTAAACCTCTTAACACCTGTATTTCAATGGACACAGAATATTCACACTTACCCCTTCCATCTTCAATCCTGTTAGATCGTCAGTAGCCTCTAATATCTATAAAGCTATCTTTATCGTTAGCAGAGCTCATCCGCTCTCATTTCAGACAGTACCTAAACCTCTTAACACCTGTATTTCAATGGACACAGAATATTCACACTTACCCCTTCCATCTTCAATCCTGTTAGATCGTCAGTAGCCTCTAATATCTATAAAGCTATCTTTATCGTTAGCAGAGCTCATCCGCTCTCATTTCAGACAGTACCTAAACCTCTTAACACCTGTATTTCAATGGACACAGAATATTCACACTTACCCCTTCCATCTTCAATCCTGTTAGATCGTCAGTAGCCTCTAATATCTATAAAGCTATATTTATCGTTAGCAGAGCTCATCCGCTCTCATTTCAGACAGTACCTAAACCTCTTAACACCTGTATTTCAATGGACACAGAATATTCACACTTACCCCTTCCATCTTCCATCCTGTTAGATCGTCAGTAGCCTCTAATATCTATAAAGCTATCTTTATCGTTAGCAGAGCTCATCCGCTCTCATTTCAGACAGTACCTAAACCTCTTAACACCTGTATTTCAATGGACACAGAGTATTCACACTTACCCCTTCCATCTTCAATCCTGTTAGATGGTCAGTTAGATCTATAAAGCTATCTTTATCGTTAGCAGAGTTCATCCACTCTCATTCCAGACAGTACCTAAACCTCTTAACACCTCTATTTCAATGGACACAGAATATTCACACTTACCCCTTCCATCTTCAATCCTGTTAGATGGTCAGTTAGATCTATAAATCTATCTTTACCGTTAGCAGAGTTCATCCGCTCTCATTCCAGACAGTACCTAAGCCTCTTAACACCTGTATGTCAATGGTAACAGAATATTCACACTTACCCCTTCCATCTTCAATCCTGTTAGATGGTCAGTTAGATCTATAAATCTATCTTTACCGTTAGCAGAGTTAATCCGCTCTCATTCCAGACAGTACCTAAACCTCTTAACACCTGTATGTCAATGGACACAGATTATTCACACTTACCCCTTCCATCTTCAATCCTGTTAGATGGTCAGTTAGATCTATAAATCTATCTTTACCGTTAGCAGAGCTCATCTACTCTCATTCCAGACAGTACCTAAACCTCTTAACTCCTGTATTTCAATGGACACAGAATATTCACACTTACCCCTTCCATCTTCAATTATGTTAGATGGTCAGTTAGATCTATAAAGCTATCTTTATCGTTAGCAGAGGTCATCCACTCTCATTCCAGACAGTACCTAAACCTCTTAACTCCTGTATTTCAATGGACACAGAATATTCACACTTACCCCTTCCATCTTCAATCCTGTTAGATGGTCAATTAGATCTATAAAGCTATCTTTACCGTTAGCAGAGCTCATCCGCTCTCATTTCAGACAGTACCTAAACCTCTTAACAACTGTATTTCAATGGACACAGAATATTCACACTTACCCCTTCCATATTCAATCCTGTTAGATCGTCAGTAGCCTCTAATATCTATAAAGCTATCTTTATCGTTAGCAGAGCTCATCCGCTCTCATATCAGACAGTACCTAAACCTCTTAACATCTGTATTTCAATGGACACAGAATATTCACACTTACCCCTTCCATCTTCAATCCTGTTAGATCGTCAGTAGCCTCTAATATCTATAAAGCTATCTTTATCGTTAGCAGAGCTCATCCACTCTCATTCCAGACAGTACCTAAACCTCTTAACACCTGTATGTCAATGGACACAGAATATTCACACTTACCCCTTTCATCTTCAATCCTGTTAGATGGTCAGTTAGATCTATAAAGCTATCTTTATCGTTAGCAGAGTTCATCTACTCTCATTCCAGACAGTACCTAAACCTCTTAACACCTGTATGTCAATGGACACAGAATATTCACACTTACCCCTTCCATCTTCAATCCTGTTAGATGGTCAGTTAGATCTATAAATCTATCTTTACCGTTAGCAGAGCTCATCCACTCTCATTCCAGACAGTACCTAAACCTCTTAACACCTGTATTTCAATGGACACAGAATATTCACACTTACCCCTTCCATCTTCAATCCTGTTAGATCGTCAGTAGCCTCTAATATCTATAAAGCTATCTTTATCGTTAGCAGAGCTCATCCGCTCTCATTTCAGACAGTACCTAAACCTCTTAACACCTGTATTTCAATGGACACAGAATATTCACACTTACCCCTTCCATCTTCAATCCTGTTAGATCGTCAGTAGCCTCTAATATCTATAAAGCTATCTTTATCGTTAGCAGAGCTCATCCGCTCTCATTTCAGACAGTACCTAAACCTCTTAACACCTGTATTTCAATGGACACAGAATATTCACACTTACCCCTTCCATCTTCAATCCTGTTAGATGGTCAGTTAGATCTATAAATCTATCTTTACCGTTAGCAGAGTTCATCCGCTCTCTTTCCAGACAGTACCTAAACCTCTTAACACCTGTATTTCAATGGACACAGAATATTCACACTTACCCCTTCCATCTTCAATCCTGTTAGATCGTCAGTAGCCTCTAATATCTATAAAGCTATCTTTATCGTTAGCAGAGCTCATCCGCTCTCATTTCAGACAGTATCTAAACCTCTTAACACCTGTATTTCAATGGACACAGAATATTCACACTTACCCCTTCCATCTTCAATCCTGTTAGATCGTCAGTAGCCTCTAATATCTATAAAGCTATCTTTATCGTTAGCAGAGCTCATCCACTCTCATTCCAGACAGTACCTAAACCTCTTAACACCTGTATTTCAATGGACACAGAATATTCACACTTACCCCTTCCTTCTTCAATCCTATTAGATGGTCAGTTAGATCTATAAATCTATCTTTACCGTTAGCAGAGTTCATCCGCTCTCATTCCAGACAGTACCTAAACCTCTTAACACCTGTATGTCAATGGACACAGAATATTCACACTTACCCCTTCCATCTTCAATCCTGTTAGATGGTCAGTTAGATCTATAAATCTATCTTTACCGTTAGCAGAGTTCATCCGCTCTCATTCCAGACAGTACCTAAACCTCTTAACACCTGTATGTCAATGGACACAGAATATTCACACTTACCCCTTCCATCTTCAATCCTGTTAGATGGTCAGTTAGATCTATAAAGCTATCTTTATCGTTAGCAGAGTTCGTCCACTCTCATTCCAGACAGTACCTAAACCTCTTAACACCTGTATTTCAATGGACACAGAATATTCACACTTACCCCTTCCATCTTCAATCCTGTTAGATGGTCAGTTAGATCTATAAATCTATCTTTATCGTTAGCAGAGTTCGTCCACTCTCTTTCCAGACAGTACCTAAACCTCTTAACTTCTGTATGTCAATGGACACAGAATATTCACACTTACCCCTTCCATCTTCAATCCTGTTAGATGGTCAGTTAGATCTATAAAGCTATCTTTATCGTTAGCAGAGGTCATCCACTCTCATTCCAGACAGTACCTAAACCTCTTAACACCTGTATGTCAATGGACACAGAATATTCACACTTACCCCTTCCATCTTCAATCCTGTTAGATAGTCAGTTAGATCTATAAAGCTATCTTTATCGTTAGCAGAGTTCGTCCACTCTCATTCCAGACAGTACCTAAACCTCTTAACACCTGTATTTCAATGGACACAGAATATTCACACTTACCCCTTCCATCTTCAATCCTGTTAGATGGTCAGTTAGATCTATAAATCTATCTTTACCGTTAGCAGAGTTCATCCGCTCTCATTCCAGACAGTACCTAAACCTCTTAACACCTGTATTTCAATGGACACAGAATATTCACACTTACCCCTTCCATCTTCAATCCTGTTAGATGGTCAGTTAGATCTATAAATCTATCTTTACCGTTAGCAGAGTTCATCCGCTCTCATTCCAGACAGTACCTAAACCTCTTAACACCTGCATTTCAATGGACACAGAATATTCACACTTACCCCTTCCATCTTCAACCCTGTTAGATGGTCAGTTAGATCTATAAATCTATCTTTACCGTTAGCAGAGTTCGTCCACTCTCATTCCAGACAGTACCTAAACCTCTTAACACCTGTATGTCAATGGACACAGAATATTCACACTTACCCCTTCCATCTTCAATCCTGTTAGATGGTCAGTTAGATCTATAAAGCTATCTTTATCGTTAGCAGAGTTCGTCCACTCTCATTCCAGACAGTACCTAAACCTCTTAACACCTGTATTTCAATGGACACAGAATATTCACACTTACCCCTTCCATCTTCAATCCTGTTAGATGGTCAGTTAGATCTATAAATCTATCTTTACCGTTAGCAGAGTTCATCCGCTCTCATTCCAGACAGTACCTAAACCTCTTAACACCTGTATTTCAATGGACACAGAATATTCACACTTACCCCTTCCATCTTCAATCCTGTTAGATGGTCAGTTAGATCTATAAATCTATCTTTACCGTTAGCAGAGTTCATCCGCTCTCATTCCAGACAGTACCTAAACCTCTTAACACCTGCATTTCAATGGACACAGAATATTCACACTTACCCCTTCCATCTTCAACCCTGTTAGATGGTCAGTTAGATCTATAAATCTATCTTTACCGTTAGCAGAGTTCGTCCACTCTCATTCCAGACAGTACCTAAACCTCTTAACACCTGTATGTCAATGGACACTGTTTGTCGATGGAATATTCACTCTTACCCTTTCCATCTTCAGTTGAAGAGAGGTGTTTGTACTGCTAACAAGGGTTTCTATTTTAAACATACAGTTCTAGTACTCGATGTTTTGTACACAGAGGCCCAGAAACTTGAATCGATACATTTAGGTTGTTAATGAGAATTTTTGAGATTAGGCAATTTAGTTTGAGGATACAGATATTTACCATGCATTATTTTCTAAGGAAGGAATTCAATACACGACCGTTTTAAATTAATTTCGCTGATCTTTCATCAAACAGTGACAGGTGTTTCTAAATCGTCTTGCAGCTAGAAATATAACAAGTATGTGTAGTGGAAATGCTTAATCATTTTAAAATATCCACATTAACAGCTGCCTTCATGTGATTGATGTTTAAACACGAGGCTCGCCGAGTGCAATTACTAAGAACGAGTGTTCTTAGTAACTTGTTTAGAGTGCACACATTTGTCTCCTAATAGAAGCCTAAAGATACTTTCCAGATATTTTATAGAACATCTTAGGAAAAATTGAAGTAAAATACATTCAGCCTCTTTATATATAATACCTCTTTATAATATAGGCTGAATATAATATTCTCTTTATATAATATTGTATACGTTATTGGGCACCTTTTTTAAATTCCATCTTTTAGCTCAAATTCTCCTTATATATTACTTGTTCAAATTTACAATCGTTAATAAAATACTCTTTATCCATCCACTAAAGTTCAAATAATTAATTTAAAATATTAATCTAATCCACCAAACCTTTTTAATACAGTTAAAAAAATATATTATTTAAAAAATAAAATTTAATAATGAACTGATTTTAATTTTATAAGGGGTGGAAGCGATTCACAAAAGGGGCAGGTACGCATTATACAGTATATAGTTAATTCGTTCCGATTGGCTAGAAATAGGTTTAACATATGATTTCATAAAACAGCTGCTTTTTTGTTATGGGTTATGTGGTGGAACAGCTGTTTTAGTGCAAGTGCTATTTTACTTTATCAGTATTAATTTTAATTATTTATTAACAACAAACGAAAATAAAACTTATCCTAATTGACCTAAGTAGCAATCGTTTTTTCGAACACTTGAAATAACAATTGCATAATTAAGACTGTTGAATATCGAGTAGGTCATTTTGTCTTATACTTTATTCTGTTTAAATTATTTCTTTTGCTATTTTTTGTTTGCGAAAATCACTTACTTAAAAATAAAATATCTCAATGTAAAATATCTTTATTATGGTTTTACGCACGATTATTTAGTATTTGTGAGTACAGTGGATGTGTCTGAAGTATGAATTTAGGAAATTTTAAAATATTGAGTTGCAAAATCTGTTTTTGCTTCGTTGAAATGTAAGCGAGAAAAATAAACAATGCTATTAATATTTATTCAAAAATAAAAATTTCGGTTAAACTTACAGGTAAAAAAAAAGAAATAAATAAACATATTCAAATTAGTGTTGTTTGATTTATGTAAATAAAAATTTGGTTCAGGCACCGGGGGTGTTCTGAGAGAAGAATTTGTAGCTAACAATTTCGAAAAATGTTCAAAGAAAATCGCCGAAAATATGAATTGGTACATGTGTCACTCTATTTTTACAATCTACATTTCTTAGATGTAGGGCCTATACTGAATACAAGTTTTTATAACAATATTCAAATCAGTTTTTTAAAAGGTATAAGAGGTCCTAAATATCTTTTAATTTAAAAATTGGATTAAAAATACATAACCTAATATAATCATTATATTAAACTATTTGTGAGATTTTATACAGAGCACAGTAGCGTAATTATGATAAATAAATAACAATAACCCTTGCTACAAATATTTAAACATCCTTGATGTACATTCCTTGAATACATTTTAAATAAAATAATATTTATTAACTGATCAAAACTATTAATCATCATCGGGATTAACTGATAGTACCAACACCATCGGGATATTTAATAATAATCTACGTGAAAACTGCTGTTCTAAAACATAACTTATAGCAAAGAATCAGCTGTTACATGAACTCATTTGTTATATGGTGTATGCTGTAAGGTACATACTGTAAGGTATGCGTTTCGGAAGCAGCGTGACGGGAGAGCAATGATTTGACCTTATATTATAATAATCTTATAAGAAACTATCACTTCAGAAATATGTATCCTAATTTGAAGAGTCGTTCGGCCTTGAGCAAATGTGTATAATATTACTTGATATTTATAAGTCGATTTGACTTTCGATAGATATGCCACAGAACTCCCAGTTTTTACAATTGGAAGTCTGTCCTGCCCTTGAAGTCGCTGGGTGCGTAGCTGACGTCATGTGGCATAATAGTGCTGTTCTATTTCTGGTTCTACTACGCTGGTCAATGTTGGAGTCACGTTTGTCTGTGTTAAATAATTCGCCATTTTTTAACATCTACTCATTTGGTGTTAGTTCGTATGTTGTACAACTCTTACAACGTTCGTATGTTGTACTATTTAATATTTAATAATTTGTAACTGTTTCAAGGTGTTCATTTTTGTTTCTTTGGGTTTTTTTAATTATATGTAGGTAACAATATTTATTTAATAGCTCGTAACAATTGATGTGTGTTAGAATCAAATGTATATATATTTTGATTTTTTTTGTTTGGCTTATATATAACTTATTACAGTTTGTTTATTCTAATTTATATATTTAGAAATATATATATAATATATCACTTTCCCTGTATGTAGTTAAGCAATAGTTTTACTTGGTATTAATGCGAGTTAACTTTCAAGGATCGGGCATCACTGACTGGGGGTTGTAGTAAGTAGACTGCGAGCTGTGTGGAATTGTCGTTGTCACAAGGTGTGGTGTACCGTTATAGTTCTATTTCGGATTCACTGCACTGTGGGAGTCTTTTAAGTTTGTCTTATGGTTAATTTTGTCTATTATGTTGAATAATTTATAGTTTTTTGATTTTATTTGTATTTGTTCGTTTATGGTATTACTTCTATGTTTATAAATTTGTAGTTGTTCACATATTGTCATTTGAGGCCTTTTTGTACTTTTTTTTATTAGGTGTACGTTTTCTAATGTAAAGAATGTGTGTTTGTTTTTGATGGCGTGTGTAACTAAGTTTGCGTTGTAAGTTCGAGGTTTGATGTATGCATTGAGGTGCTCTTGATATCTGCCTTTTAATTTCTTTTTTGTTTGGCCTATGTATACTGTATTTTAAAACAGTCTGGCCATTCGATTTTGTTTATTCCGTTATTAAGTGTGGGGCATATTTATTCCAGTTGGTTTATTTTATTGATTTTGTTTCCTGTGATTTTGTAAGCTATGTCAATATTATTATTTTTTAGTATTTTAGTTATTCCTTTTATATTGTGCCCTGTGTATGTGAATGTGGCCCATTTTGTTGTTGTTTGTAGTTCGATTGTAGGTTGTTTTTATTTATTTAATATTTTAAACTATCTATAGTTTTTTTGATTGTATCCCTTTTTTGGGCTATATTGATATATTATTTGTTTTCTATGGCTTTTACTTCATTTTTTATAGGTAGTTTTAGCATTCTGTATAAGAGTGAGTTGTAAGCAGCCATTTCATGTTGTTGGGGATAGTTGAAGTAGTTTGGTATTGTATTAATGGTTTGTGTGGGTTTCCTATAAATTGAGTATTGAATGTTATTTATATATCTGGTTCTATGTCTGGATAGTTTATTTCTTCCTCCATGGTGCATTTTATGTAAGGGTGTAAATTGTTGATTTCATTTAAGATGATATTATTATTTATTGCTTTTGTGAGATGTATAATCCATTGTCAACATATCATATCCAATTATCGTTGGGGTTGTGTGTTTTTATGGTTTATGTGATTAATTCGTTAAGATGTTGGAGGTAAATTTCTGATATTATACTTGAGAATGTTGATCCCGTTTCAAAGGCATCTATTTGTTTATATATGTTAATATTAATAATGAAATAGTTTTTGTTTAGTATGGTGTTTAGGCATTTTGTAATTTGGATTGTGTATTTGGGGTTGGTTTTAAGATCAGTAATCTGTTTTTTTTTATTTGGATGGTTTAGATTATTGGTATATTAGAGTACATGTTTGTAAAATTTTGTTTTTGTTGGTGTTTATTGTTTTAGGCTTCGTTTAATTTACAATAAAAATATTGAAAAGAACCCCAATACCACAAAAATAATCAAAAATAACAAATAAGACAAGTTACTTAAGATTAAACCCTTATGTACATTTCGATGACCATGTCATCATCATCAGAGGGTCTAGTTACAAAACACAATCTAGCACACAAGAAGTTACAAACTAGAATGATACCAATCGTTCTCCGAGGTCGCTTTATATAGGCGTGAGGTAAGCTCCGCCCCCTCTCCGCCCTCGACCGACAAATAACGATCGGCCATCAGGAACCAAATAGGTTATGTCAAAAATTACATTATAATAATTTTTTTTTTTGACATAACCTATTTGGTTCCTGATGGCCGATCGTTATTTGTCGGTCGAGGGCGGAGAGGGGGCGGAGCTTACCTCACGCCTATATAAAGCGACCTCGGAGAACGATTGGTATCATTCTAGTTTGTAACTTCTTGTGTGCTAGATTGTGTTTTGTAACTAGACCCTCTGATGATGATGACATGGTCATCGAAATGTACATAAGGGTTTAATCTTAAGTAACTTGTCTTATTTGTTATTTTTGATTATTTTTGTGGTATTGGGGTTCTTTTCAATATTTTTATTGTAATATATTGTACCACTGTGCTCTTGATATTGTGTATTTCGTTTAATTTATTTGAGTTTTTCATGGTGTATTAATTCTACAGTTTAAGTTAGTGTTTTAGGTTTTTAGCTATTATTTATGATATTTTATAGGCATTTGAATTTTTAAAAATTATTAGGGGTCTTATCGGATTGTTGACTTTATGTATTTTGATATGAGCGTTCATTTTAGGGGGTGTTGGATTGTTTATTGTGTATTGGTAAGGGCGTTTTAGGCTAAATAAATTGTTATTCTTATTGTATAATTTCGGTTTTTTGTATATTTAGTGTATTTTTGTATTCTTTGTTTAATTCTTTGCAGTTGTTGGATTTTATGAATTCTTCTGTTTTTTTGTTATATTCTGTTTTTGATATGAATACTGTAGCGTTGCGTTTGTCCGCTTTTGTTGCAATTATTTCATTTTTGAATAGTTTTTCTTTCAATTTGTTTAATTGGTTTATTTGTATTTTATTTTTGATGTGATTACCTTTTTTGATTCTTGGTTTTCGTAATGTATAAGTTATATTGCCAGTTCTGTTTCTACTATGAGGTTTTCTATTGTGCTTTGTAATTGTGTTTTGAAGTTGTTTTGTGCTACTTTCGAGTATTTTTACTTCTGCTTTGGTGAAATTCGTTTTCGTAAGGTTTATAAAACTGGGGTGGAATTGAAAGTTCGTTGTGTTATTGTCTATGTTATTTTGTTTGTCTATTTTTTGTTAAGTTTAGATTCTAATTTTGTATTTTTAATTGACTTTATTTTTCTTGCATTTCTCTTGAATTTTGATATATTTATAATACCATTGGTTTGATTTAAGTGTGTTAGCTAATTCTAAGTGGGTATTTAAGAGTGTATTAGTTAATTTGTTTTTCTTTGTGTAAAGAAATTTGATTTCGTATTTTACCCATATATTTCTGCTTGTTTAGCAGTTTTTTTTTGTGCAGAACTGGTTTGTGTTTCTATTATTACTTTGGCATATTTTGGGGTTATTTTGTTTTTTTATGCATTGTTTATTACAGAATATGAGATGGTAATATTTATAATTTGTTTCCTGAGTTTTTCTAATTTGTTTAATAGTTTGGTTGCATGTTTAACTTGTGGGCGATATCTATATTTTTAACTTTGCAACACTGGTTTCTAGTATCTATC
>JBAIZL010000002.1:15102867-15130367 GCA_036971475.1 Prosapia bicincta | reverse complement strand
AGCGGTGATCTTATTAGTGGTGGTGCTAGGGAATACAGGCAGACAATGCGCTAAACATATTCGCACAAATCTGTTCCCAGCTGTTGATATTATAATTAGGTTTGACTATCTAGTGACGTCATTAGAGCATCTATAGTACGCGACATTTCCTTTGCTATTCCGAATAATGCTATTAATAACATAATATATTGTAATGTAATGTAATTTATCACTATATTGAAACAGCGTCTCTATAAGACACAATTCGTCAAACTGGTATTAAGTGCCCATAAATATTCTGTAAAAAGGTAATGTAAACACTTCCTTCACAGGTTTATTTCAGGTACACCATATTTATTTTCTGTTTTCCCTTGAAATATGCAATGTTATCCCATATTATCAGTACAGGGGATCAATATAGCATGTTATTAGTTCTATTTAATGCCATGAATCCTTTCTTGTCTTTTATTTTTGTTGGTATATAACAGGCAGACACTTCTATACGACCAGGAATAGTAAGGCTGCGTCACTTCTCACACCATGCAAACATTATCCCTTATTATCAGTACTGGGGATCAATATAGCATGTTACTAGTTCTATTTAATGCCTAGGATACTTTCTTGTCCTTTATGTTTGTTGGTATATATCAGGCAGACACTTCTATACGACCAGGAATAGTAAGGCTGCGTCACGTGGCACACTATGCTAACATTATCCCATATTTTCAGTAGAGAAGAATCATATCATTTCATTAGTCATTTGGAATGCCAAGCCGTCTTATCTGACCTCATTGGAAGGGAATATAAGGATGGACACTAATTGTTATTCCTGAGTGTAAATCTCCGTCTAGTGGTACAATAAACTAAAATTATCCTACATGTATAGTACAGAGGTCAAATACTTATCTGATTAGTTCTATTTAATGTAGTACATTTTACATGGAACTTTACACTCTAAACTTTTACATTATCCCTATGGTCTATCTCTCCCGGTTTTCAACTTCTGTAGATTGCTCTATCGATAACTTTATTCCATGTGTACTCAAAATGTATATTTAACCTTGTAGTGCCTGTGTATGTGTGGGTATGTTTGTATGTCTGTGTGTGTGCGTGTGTGTGTGTGTGTGTGTGTGTGTGTGCGGGTGTGTGTGTGTCTGTGTCTGTGTGTGGTGTTTGTGCGCCTGGGTTTGCTTTTTTACAGGTCATTGACAGGATGCGTTCCTATGCATGTGTGTGTGTGTGTGTGTTTGTGTGTGTGTGTCTGTGTGTGTGTGTGTGTTTGTATGTGTGGGTATGTTTGTATGTGTGTGTGTGTGTGTGTGTGTGTGTGTGTGTGTGTGTGTGTGTGTGTGTGTGTGTGTGTGTGCGTGTGTGTGTGTGTGCGTGTGTGTGTGTGTGTGTGTCTGTGTGTCTGTGTGTGTGCGCGCCTGGGTTTGCGATTTTACAGGTCATTGACAGGATGTCTGTCTATGGATGGTTGTGTGTATGGGTGTGTGTGTGTGTGTGTGTGTGTGTGTGTGTTTGTGTTTGTGTAAGTGCATTTGACTTTCTGTGTGTGTGTGTGTGTTTGTGTTTGTGTAAGTGCATTTGTCTTTCTGTGTGTGTAGTCGTGGTGTGCGAGCGAGAACGTGAGAGGATGCGTGTGTGCGTGCATATACTTAAAAGGAAACAAAATAGATTTAAGGTCATTTAATGCAACTACTACATAAACTGTGAAAGATAGTGCTCCTATAGAAGTCAACACCTAAATGGTTACACAGAACAAAACAAAATGTATTAGTACTAAAATTATATCTAGGCTATAACAAACAAAATAAATATCATAGCAAGCACCCCACCTTCCAAAGGGAAACCGAGCAACTGACTTTAGCTATTCGCGTTGTTCCAGGTTTGATCTTCCCAGACTAACTGAACGTCAGCAAATGCTCCCATTACGCACGGAGGGCGCGCTTTGTACACAGGTCATGTAGTGGTACAAAATATTTTCAGTTTTAGGAATTCATTTTTCCGGGAAGCGAGAGCGCATTGATTTTCACTATATCTGTATTCCGTCCGTCAATGCGGAATAAAAGAAAACCAGATTAAATCAGTACAGAGATCCCTTCTTTGTATTCAGGGTGAGCGTTCCAGGATTATGGTTTTACATTTTAAATTTGGCCGATTTAAAACACCGCTCGTAGTGCTTGTGGAAAATAATTCCCTTGGAGATATTTCCATAATATATAAACAAAACTGTCGCAGTTGGAATAGTTTGCGGGGTATGTATATGGCAAGAAGAGTATTATAGAGATATATGGATGTATTCCTTTAGGAAGTTGTGAACCACTTGTTAAAGTTTCCGAAATTACTTGCAAACTATTCTGAAACGTTACGAAAGAAGGAAATACTTTGCATTTTCTACATGTGACCCACTTTTACTACAATATGATAAAACCTGTTTAGTATTTATGTTTTGCAAATAGACTAAAGCTAGGGGTGAATACATTAATAGAGTGATTTTAGCAATAATGTCACGCCTTTAGTCTTGTTTTAGGAGTTTATTTAAACACTTTATTATTTTGCAGCAGATCAAATTCACTTGTGTTTCATTTTTTATTTCACTTTATCGCATTTTTGTTTCTTCCTATATTTAAAATGTGAAAGATGTTGTTAGACATTTTCCCTGTATTCTTTTTTTAATGGAATTCGTCTGATGCTTACCCCATTAAGGAACCAAATGATTTAAACGTGTAATACAAAATAATTATATATTTAATTAATTGTAGGCGCTAACTATAAATAAATAACTATACACAAATAATACACTTTATTGTGGCACGCATTTCGATGACGCATGTCATCATCATTCATAACATCACTCCAAGTTGAAGTTGTATTTTAATAGTGGTCTTACTGATTGCGTAATCAAAACGGATAGATAATGATGTATATTGTGTTGTGAGTTTGTGAGTTATATATTTATAATATGAACGCACAAGGAAGCTCAATTATTAATTTTAGATAACTTCTTTTAAGAAACTATGGAATAATAAATAACTAAACAAAAAAAAGTAAAAACAAACATATAATAAAATCAACTTATTTAATGTAAAATAACATCTGATGTACATTTCGGTTGCATATAACCATTTTCAAGTAAAATAACCACTCTGAAGATGGTTAACTTTTGTTTGGAATATGCGTCAGGGGTTAATTTAAATTATTAAAAAAAAATTATTGTAGGTTAGGAAAATGTTTTAACTGTGGAGATCAATATTTCAAGTTTGAGTGTACAGGAAATATAATTTTGAATTGTTTACATAAAATCTTTTTTGAATACCTTATATTTTTAAAACTTACAGTTTTTTATAATTTGTGAAACTTTAGTAATATTCTTCTTGAAATCTGAATGCGTAGACACACCTGTAAACACCTTTCTCACAACACAAATGTTATTACTTATGATTATTAAAGTGGAATGTAGTTTAGTCATCATTGAGGGCAGCATGGTGTCGAAAACAGGTGAATAAACTTGTGTTGTGAGAATGGTGTTTACAAGTTAGCATTTCTTTATATATATTCTCACAAGCTAAACTTGACTTATAGTATAATTTGTAATAAATATGTCATTTATAATGGACCAAAAATGAGTCCACATATCTGACAGTTAGTTTGCTTTTTCTAACTCCACGACGTTTACCTAACCCTTTTGATACTAGCGCAAATAATTGTTTATTACTGAATTCTTTACAAACACATTTATATTATATTCTAATTTACAAATAATGGTTTTCAGCATCCAAAAGTCACACAAAAGTATTAAAATAATGAATGTACGAAAAATAAATATTATGTTCAAATATAAACACACAGAAACTAAGCCTACAACTAAGTGTCTAAGAAACACCTTCCCTTTCATGTGCTTGGCTCTTTGTGGAAGCATTCGTTACCAAGACGAGCCCCAAGTCTGGGATAAAATTGAATGAAGCCTGACTAGCTAGCACGTACTTCGCGGAACTCATACCAATAACACTGGGTAAATAACAATAGGAACTATGAACCTAGCGCCATCATCAGCTACGGTAATCCGTCGCATATCCACGTGGTTATAAGGCATTACGGCAAGCTCCTTTATGGCTTATTTATATTACGTCTGGTGCCCAATGGCGCCAGTTGGAAGCATTCGTATAGTGGAAAGTACATTAGATATATACTGTAGTATATTTTATTGCTTATAATTGTTTTTGCTATTCTTTTTTGAATCGTAATAGACAAATTATCAAACAAAATTTAGTTCAATCATTTCTAAAGAAAATTTCAAAATTATAATTTATAAAAAATTCAAAAACAAACAATTTAGTGTATATACACGTCGACCTATGTTCTTCTTTGAAGGAATATTTGTAAAGATTTTCTGTCTGCCTTATTATTTTATCAGAAATTCAACAAAAGCTTCTTTCTATTCATTAAAACATTTTAGAATCATTCATTTCCATTTCCTAGTATATTTAGATACTTGGTTTTAGTTTAACGAAATTACGTTCTTAACAGGGATTAAAGTTTTTCTAAACGCCGGTAACATTTATATAGTTTTGATGCCACGTATGTTCCTGGCGCATTTCTGTTGGATATTGCAAACAGCACAATGAAGTTATTTTGCTGTTAAAGTCGCCCAAAACGAAATATTTAACCCAAATACGTTTGAATACGTTTTGCAATTTAAACAAAAAATTGTTCGAGGTAAATCATGTTTTCACTGCGCTTCCCAAAATGTTTTATAGATTAAAAGTATGGACAACATGATTTGTGTAGGGTTTATGTGATTAGTAATTATTTAATTTTGTGTTCGGTTATATTCGTATATATCTAATCCTTCAAGGTGTTGATAAGAATGTTTGTTATGTTATTATGAGATAAATTGTTGTTGTTTTCAGTCCTGTGTAGGAGTTCGTAGTATCTCTAAAGAAAAAAGCTTTTTTTCTTGTCTTTCGCTATCTTTTTGTATAGAAATTACATTCTATAGTGTTTAGTTTGTGGACACCTTAAACTTGGAGGTTTTGTTTTATGCGTTTCCTGTATTTGTTTTTTATACAAATGCATGTATAGCTTATGTAGTGTTCGGAAATTTCTATTGGAATCTTGTTTATAAATATCTACGTGAGGATATTATTTTTCTGACATAATTAAGGGCGGAGGTTAGTTTTCGTCGTTTGCTGTCGATTAGATTTTCTTATTGCTTTTATTTCTGCGTGCAGGTTATTTTGCTGTGTTGAGTTCATTGTAGGGGTGTCTGGGAAAATTAGTACTACTTTCGAGTATAAATATAAAATAAAATCCTAAAGTAGAATTAGATGGTTGCAGTGGCGTGCCTTGAAAATGAGGTCTGGGGTGGTAAATAGGCCTATAGGGTAGCCTTTATATATTAGCACTTATAAAACAAAAAACAACCTATAAAATACAAGTAATAATGGTTAAGTAGCTATTACGTCATCATTTCAGGGCCGATTGTTGTATACACATACACATGGCACATGAAAGGCAATGTTTCTCCGTAAAAATAAAATTCTAAAATGAAGCAATTGTATTTTGTAAAAATAAAAATGATAGACGCAGATTTATTTTGAAATAATGCGTCCACATTTTCTTCGAATTTGATAGCAATTTGTGCATGGCAAAATTTGGACAAGAATTTATATATTGTTAAATTCAATGGAATATGAAGGCAATGTTGAAGCAATTGGCTACAACTTTGTGCTTATGAAAAGTTTACCCAGGTACGCTTAAGCAGTTTTGGTTGTTGAGGTAAATACTTAATTCTCTCTCTCTCTCTCTCTCTCTCTCTCTCTCTCTCTCTCTATATATATATATATATATATATATATATATTAAATATGGTGATATGTTTTCTTGTATATATAGTTAATAAATTTAAAATATTTCAAACACAAGAATACTTTTAATGAATATATTTATATATATTTATACTTGAATAAATATATTCATTAAAAGTATTCTTGTGTTTGAAATATTTTAAATTTATTAAATACATATATATATATATATATATATATATATATATATATATATATATATATATATATATATATATATATGGAAATAGTGAGAGTGAACCCGTGCTTGAATTAAATATGCTTCATTCCAAGTTTGTACATAATCTGATAATTATTTCTATACAAACGTTCTAAATATGTAAAATTTTACATTTTTTTGCATACAAATAATTATTACAAATGGTAGAAATTTGGTATGAATCGTATAATTTCAGGTACGGAGGGCCTATCACTATTTTCCTTATAGGTTTCTATTTGAAACTGTAACAAATTTATGTAATTTAGTAGGCTATAGGCTACGTGTGTGGTACCTAATATCTCATATGTAGACTTTCCATAATTAATTTACACACACACACACACACACACACACACACACACACACACACACACACACACACATTCATACAGAGTGTGTCACGATTAAATTCAACGATTACACTTACACTTTAACTAATTTGAAAACTCCTCAATAGCGCTTCATAGTGGCCAAAATAGGCACTAATATCGAAAATGTTTATTGTGACGAAACCAATTTATTAAACTTACTGCAAAACCAAAATCGTTTTTATCTTTCTGTTTTCTATGAGACAATTTATTTCAAAAATTTCTATTTCTATCAACTTTTAAAATTAAAAACAACGGTTTAAGAACAAAAAGCTTTAGTCTCTTCAAGTATTCAACTTTCTCCTTGCTTTCAATATTATTTTTTCTATTCTTCTCCTATAGAAAAACTTTTTCGCTTTTAAATGTATAACCCTACTTACCTTATTTAGCTATACCTCTTCATATGAATCATTAACGTCTCCAGGTACCTAATTCATCCTTTTTAATGATTTACCTGTAATGCCTTTACTTAACTACGTTTATACAAACAAGAACTAAGGAACTTTACAAATAAGATATTGAAAGGTGTTTTTGTTAAAATAATCTCGTTTATGAAATTCAACTAAGCAGTAATTTGGTTAATTAGTTGGTAAAAGCACGTTCAAAATGCTCCATTTATTATGTAAGAGGAAACGAGCTCTGCGTTTAAAATACCATTATCCACCTTCATTATTCTTGGATATGTACAACCTGGCATTAAAATGTGAGTATAGGCTGCAACTTGTTTCTTTAATGTACAGGTCTTTGTTTCTTTGGTTCTTTACATTTGTAAGTAATTTTAAGCACCATAACGTTCAATTAAGGAGAACAAAAGGCTTCTGAATAATATAATTACCATTGGAACAAAATACTGTTTAGCGTCTGGAACTTGGTTGGAGTTTACGTCATGTAAGTATGTGTAGAATATTTCTCTATTATACTATATAAGTATTCTGTGGATAGAGAGAAAAACGTTATGATACAACATCTTCTAGAGGATTTTATTAGTTAATCCTGCTTAACCTCGTAGTTGCAAGTTGCAGTTTCAAAGAAATTACCCATTGCGATTCCAACTGAGGACAGCGGTTCGCCACTTTTCCAGACCTACTCTGTCGCAATAGAACTACCAAATGCCTAAGCTTCTTAATGTTGATACCCAGTCGGTTTAGTTAGTTCCAGGTGTTCGGAAACTTATCCTTTCTCGGTTAGCGTTACGTAAGGGTTGTACCCTCACTCTCGAGACGTTTGGTACGTTGTAAACCAAACCCGTTGGACCTGGAGAGCCGCGGTCTTTCACACCATATATTTGTCATTTACTAGATACCTGTCGTCGTTTATGTTTGCCTTATAGGCCTTCTTCAACATATGCTTCAATTAGATTTTCTTTTTCTATCGCTATTTGCGTTTGATTGTATCATTTTATTGTCGGATAACCCCTCTTTCTTCTTTTATTTGGTTTTTATCACCCCGCTCTCAGTGGTGTTCGTGTTTTATTCATTCCTAGCATATGCCCTTACCGAAGTAGCTTTCGTCTTTTTATTCCTTCATTTAGTGTCACTTCCACAATGCTTCCTATGTTTTCATTTCGTACTTTGATACTTATCGTCCAGTTTAGCTTGTCCTCCAAAACATCACTTTATCGCATGTATTCTGTTTTCTATCTTTTTATTTATCATGCGTGACTCTGAACCTTCCAGCGAGCAACTTTCTACTGTTAGTTTAATTAAGCGGTTTTTAGACACTGTATGTCTGTAATGGCTGAGTTTGTCACGTTTTTGTTTTGTTTTTGTATTTCATTTATGATATGTGTTTCATGCCTTTCTATGTATGTTATTTTACCTCCATGTATTTGTTACCAATTTGTTTTTTTTTTTGCTTTATAGAGACGTTGTAAATGTCTAATTCTTAATGGAATTTCCAATGACTGTGTAGTGTGTCTTATCTTAGATAATCTTCAATCCCCATTTCTAAATTTATTCCTCAGCCTTTTTATCATGTAAAGGATACCTTTGTTGTGCTCTGCTAAACTATTTAATTTCCTACAAATAGAAGGATGTGCATACATTTTCTATTTCTCTTCCCTTTTCTTTTCGATTTCTTTTGATTTTCGATTTTACCGATTTTAAATAATGTTGGATATATACATGAAACCTTTTTTTCTCTAAAATGACAAAATAAAAAAGTATTGTATTAAATACTGAAAATTTGTTCAAGATCTGTGTAAGGAGAATGTGATCTAATGGAGTGGAAAGAGAAACTAAACAGAATATTTATTTGTTGATTTATGTAAGAATTAACTTTCATTTTTTGTTTGTTTATGTAACTTGTTTGTCTTTTTCTATTCAGCCCTTTGTTTTTTTTAAATATAGTAATGGTATGGCATTTTGTGGGCCATAGATTATTGACTAGGGTACTATCTTTAAAAACTGTCATATTTCGGCATAAAACCAAATTGTATGCAATCCACGTGTACGTGCAAAGTACTGGAATAGTCTCTTCTTATCAGGCTTTCTTTTATATATGATGACACAACAATAATTGAATTTCCCACAGTATAAGTTATCTTTTCAATTCCTATGTGGCGCCCAAATCTCTGAAATTTCTCTCTTACATAATTTACTTTATAAATACATGTGAACCCACTAGACCTCGTCTCTTTCCAAAGATAAACGGCAAATTATTTCAAAAGCAAAAGCAACCGAAATGCTGAAAATGATTGTCACAGACACGAACGTCGCCCTTGATTTACTCGCCTTCCACTTGTAGAGCTTTATTTACGGCGCAACGGGCCGCACTCCGGGGCAGGCGGAAAGCTTTAAATTTGGCTTCATCTGTTCGCGGCACTTTGTTTAAGCGACAAGACTTCGCCGCTATTTTTTTGTTGTCGCGAAATTGAAAATAATTTTCCTGAAACTGGACGGCTTTTAAAATATTAGTTGTTAATGGTTTTCGTTGATATAACTATGTCCATCTTATAAGTACTAATTTAAATGTCAAGAAGGCATATTACTGTGTTTAAAGCATGGTTAAAGAAAACAATATGTATATATTTAGCTTTGTTGCAGCTCACAAATAACTATATCTCTTCAATTTGTCTTATTCCTATATGGTAAGATTGTAAACTTTGAAATAACTTTCAAAAAACATGCAATAGCTTCAACTATCCTACCCTAACCTAACCTCAACTAACCTAGCCTAACCTAACCTATCGTAGCCTAGCCTAACCTAACCTAACATAGCCTATCCTAACCTAGCCTAATCTAACCTAACCTAGACTAACATAATTTAAAAAACCCAACATATTCGGTGACGTAGTTAAAACTGATGTATTAGACTACACCAATGTTCGGTTATCTGAAGTGAATAATTGTATATAATTTATACGTGTAAAATTTAGATTTTTACTACTCTGGGGCTCTAAGTGGTTGGCAAACGTAGTGCGCTATAGTTTAGTAGGAGGAAACCGAATACGACAGATAAGTAAGGAACACAATGATAGTGAATGTGAAACAAGAGGCTGCAGTTTAAATTCTACAGTACGTAATCATTTTCCATATTTTTCTTGCATTTATTTATGTTTACTATAAACACTAGTATAGGCTTAGAGGATTATTTTCCAGCGACTAAACCTTTGATGATTGCCTGCTCTTTATCTCCCGCTCTATTAAAAATGTTGTGGGACCGATCTTTCGAACAATGGCGGTAGAAAAAGCTTGGTGAAAGTATATTACAAGGCCACGAATCATTGTATGGGATTTATTATGGATCTGTCGGATAATCAAGATAGGGAAAACAGAATATGTGTTAATAGGGAGGCACTTTTGAAAAATAATTTTGTATATATATATATATATAAATGTAAAATATGTTTTTTTGTATAATAATTAAAAACAAACAAGGTTATTCAAATGAAAGAATATGTAATAATTTACATTCAAAGCTTTTCGTTGATAAACAGTAAAACTATCATCAGGAATGAATAATACAATAATGCAAGATATAAAACCTATGTTAAATTAGAAACAGAATTGTTGCTAAATTTATACAAATTGCCAAGTTTATTTTGTTGCTGTTAGTATATACTATACACTATATTGTAATAATTTATTCTTTATCCCTAGTTCTTCCGATTGTTTAGCCATTATTGAAGTTGATGTAGTAATAAACTTTATATGATTTATAACAATTTTATCTAAATTTTATATAGACGTTGTATAGTAGAGAAAATAATACAATAATTTTCGATTTCTGATAATAATTTAGAACATTGTAAATATGTAATACGCCTAAGTGCTAAAACATCATCCAATTATTCACATCTATGATATTAAAAACTAATATATATATTCCAATTGCGATAAAAAAATTTGAATGATAAAATGAAATTTACTATAATACATTATTATCAAATATATTAAAATTAAAAAAAATGTAAATTATTATTCCTGGCAATGAAAAACTTATAGTTAAACTCATAATTATTTGAATAATCACAAATAAGATTTAATTACGACGCATTGTCATTGAACTCAACTAAAACAAATTCATCCCTAAATTTAATCTATTTATGTCACTGTATATTTAATAAAATTAATTAAACTTGCTGATAATCTATAAAATAAAACATATTTTCACATATAACTCAATATTAAAACAAATATTTGTTTAATTAAAACAAAACCATTCCTGAAATTACCAATTTCACAATTAAGTAAAATTATTAAATTCTCAAAATATTGAAATTTGGCAGATATGAAGTCAATCAATTTCACTTCAACTCACTCCAAAAATAGTCACCTGATTTAGGTTCAAAATGTAGACGTTCGCCAATGAAAAACCTAAATATTCTTAATTATTTACACACACACACACACACACACACACACACACACACACACACACACACACACACACACACACACACACACACACTCACACACACACACACACACACACACACACACACACACACACACACACACACACACACACACACACACACACACACACACACACACACACACACACACACACACACACACACACACACACACACACACACACACACACACACACACACACACACACACACACACACACACACACACACACACACACACACACACACACACACACACACACACACACACACACACACACACACACACACACACACACACACACACACACACACACACACACACACACACACACACACACACACACACACACACACACACACACACACACACACACACACACACACACACACACACACACACACACACACACACACACACTCACACACACACACACACACACACACACACACACACACACACACACACACTCCAAAATAAATTCCCAGAACTAATCAAGTACAATTTCTATTCCCAACCTAATAATACCTACACTTCGATATTATACTTTATCTAATGTAGGTATATCTTCTTTTAATCTTGTAGAGGGTTGAGTTTTGTAGTATTCGATATCAGAGGGTTTTACATTTTATAAATACTATCAACGTGTTTAATATGTTAGAGAAAATATTGACATAAATGCGTCTCTTTTAAAAGATTGAGAATATATACAAGAATATGTTCACCTTTGATTTCAATGTAACCCTTTTAGATCCTTGTAAATACTTAACAATAAGACTTTCAACTGTAGTGCGTTGATGACGTGAAATCTGAATAATTTACTCCTTGATAGGTATTTATGGACTTCAGATTACAAATGAATACCTTTACGTATTTAAAACACTTTATAAACAAGAAAGTATGAAGGTAATTGAGAGTAAATGTTACTGGCTTCATCAAAAATTAGCACACACGTTCACCACTGAATCGAGACTATTTACAGTCATGTGCTTCGCTCTTAATGCATTCCAACGTTGTAGCAACATTTCCTCTTTCCGGCGTAATTTATGAATGTAACAAGTAATACAAACAACAAATATTAAAAGTTAAATAATTCATAAACCAACAAAAACATATTATATTTGAGATACATTTTATTTTGTATTTTATATTATTATTATTAAATTAACATAACCTTTGTGGTGAAAGAGCTGGTCTTCCACATAACTTATAACATAAAATCAGCTGTTTTATGAAATCATATTGTATCACTTATTTTGAGCCAAATGGGACGAAATAACTGTATTGCATACTTGCTCCTTTTTGGGAAAAGTTTTTCCATTAAAGTCTGTATTTACATCAAGTGTCATCCAATGCAAGTTTAAAAAAAAATATTTGAACCAGATTGTATAGGTAAAAATTATTGTATAAGTAAAATTGTAAAAGATATGTACAACGAGAGTCTGACCTAACGGAGTTAATTGAATTACACAATATTTCAGCCTATATGAGAAACCGTATCCATTCAAAAATAATTTTATACTGAACACCCTATAGTAAATAAGAAAATACTGGTTACCGCTAATTGACTCTTTCATATATGTCGTATTTAGTTTTCGGAAATGTTTTACACAATACATTCATCTTTGTTAATCCGACGAAAAGATTTTCCGTCTCATGGAGCTCTGATTCCACAGTTACGCTTAATGCAGTTCACAATAAGAAACAGCTGACAGCAAAGTTAAGTCAAGATTTTAGTTGTTCGAAGTCACTGCATATGATATTCATTTGAATTTCTTTTGACAAAAGTTTTATCAAAGAAGCAACTGTTCACAAATTATTAACACTTGGCATAATACAAACAAGGTATTTCACTATTAAACTACAACAACATTTACTGGCTTTATAACCTCAAAGTTATCTGATTAGCTGTGAAGTGAAATCAGCTGATATAGAATACAATTCACCAGAATACAATTTAAATTATTCATATTTCTAATGCTCACATATGTACAAACTTGTTTTTCAATTCCTTCTATTAGTTCACACTCTCTATATATACCTAAATAAAATATTCCATATTAGTAAAATTCTTTTCATTCATCCACTTAATTTCAAACTTTTTTAAACCTGTAGTGCATATCACTTGATGTTAATACATTTTTAAAAAATACATCAATAATTAAATTTAATAAATTATTTAAGCTCTATATTCAAGGAAAAGTTTTTTAAAAGGCGCCAAGTATGCAATCTGGTTATTTCAACCTAGTTGGCTTAAAATAAGTGCTAACATATGATTTCATAGAACAACTGATTTCCTGTTATAGATTATATGGTGGAACAGCAGTTTTAACGCGTATGTATTTTAATTACATAATTTGTTATTTTTTAATTAAAAGTAACCAAAATAATTGTTTATGGTTGATCTAATTTAGGAATTGACTTCTAAACATGTTTGTTTATATTAGTTATTTATATTTTTATTTAGTCTTATCCATCAACTACTAGCATGTGTAAATATATATTTTTATATAATAATAGGTATTATAAACATTAATTATAAAATATGTCAGTTTGTAAGAAAATTGGAAAATAATTGAAATTGTATATTAAAACAAATATTTAATTCATTTTTTTTTATTAGATTGGCAATAAGGAAAAAATATATTGGTCCTTTTAAAGATAAGGGAAGCACTAAAAAAAATATTAAAACAAAAAATGTGGCAAAACTTACAATGTAATATAGATTTTAATTTTGTTGCAAGGAATAACTGGTAGTGAGGGAGGGAATGTATGTACTTTTTTATTTCACATTTACAGTAATTACATTGAAACATTTTACAAATATTTCTACTCCTCAATAAGGTTCACCTAGCAGAACAAAATGCTTGGAAAGTCCTCCCTTGCTTTCGAAAGTGTACAGTTAAGTCTTACTATTGTTTTCCCGTGGTCTTTATCTATCTTTGTAACGTTTGCAATGACATAACGTGACCCAGTGTGTGAGTCGCGTAACACATTCTTCTCGTTCCATTCTGCCGTCGTATTTATACCCTGTTTTGGTTTTACTTTTGTACTGCGTGCCTTACTGTCCCCTGTAGCCGGACCTTTCATTTTGCGTCCAACAGAATCACAGTTGGTGCACTTGTTCTTTGTTTTACCATTGGCCATATTCAATTGTTTTTTGTGATTTTTGTTTTTGGGAGTTACGGTAATTTTATTCGTGGTGGGCTTCCGAGTCACGTAGTCTTCAAACGAGTCTATACTTCTTTTGTGTCTTTTCCCCTTATATATTTCCTTTTGGCTTGTCTTGCCTCTTTTGATTTTTTCTGTCGCTCTTGGTCTGCCTGTGAATATGTTCCTTACTAATTTTTTATTTTTGTTTAAATGACCTTTTATTTCTGGTTTTAGTATTTTCTTTGCCGAATTTCTCTTAGATTTTCCGTTGAAAATCCCAACGGGAGCCAATGTTGTGACGTCAGTGTTGTAGGACGATGATACTGTTTTTTCCTCTACAAATTGAAACGCCATTTTATATAATAACGGTACAGCTATATTGTTTTTGAATGGTTTGTTACTTTCAGTTTGTAATAAGTCATATTGTTTTAAATCTCTTTTGTTTTTCTTATTTTTATACAGTTCTCTTCTTTTAGTTGTCATCCTAGAGAACTTTCTGTTCTTTAGAGTCTTTGATACCATTTCACTTTTTATCTTATATGTGTTCAAATGATTTATTACTTTCTTTTTCGTATTTTTAGAAAACCTATCAATATGTTCAGTTTTTTCATCAAATGGAGATGGTTTGTTAACTTTGTATCTTGGCTTTAATTTTATAGTTTGTTTACGTTTTATAGATGTTGTTACCGTTTTGCGAAAAGAAACTGTAGGTTTTCGTCTCTTAATAAGAACAGTTGTTTGTTTATTTTTCTTGAACACAAGCTTGGTACGATTTACATTACGTTTGTTTAGAGTTTTTGTTCTCTTGGGTTTATGCGTCCTTAATGTTTGTTTCTTGACTAACAATGATGTGGTTTTCTTAACCTTTTTCATCTGATTTTTCACCTTTACCGTCGTTGAATATAAATCATCTTCTCCAAAGAACATTTCTTCATACAAAGACATTATATCGGTCTTATCCGTGGTCGGCATGTACCTTCTGTTATACACAGGTTTATTATTTGGTTTGAATGTGATAAGACCGTTATAGTTTGGCATTCTAGTCTTGTTTCGTCTAGATCTAGACACATTCTTGTGGGTATCGCGTCTAAACGTTACAGTCTTTGGAGTTGGTGTTTCTGTGGTTGTATTGGTGATGGATAGTATTAAGATAGTTTCACTAAGACGTCGTTTGTATTTACTGGAGAATGGATTTCCTTGAATTTCCCGTAGTAAGGGAATTATCCAGGGTGGGCTTGTACTAATTTGTTTTCTGTACAAATTTATCCCAGTACTTTCTGTATTCCTCTCGGCGAAGGGTTGAAAGCTTGGTAGCGCTCCTGTCGATCCATCGATGGCCATTTCGTTTCCATAATGATTCATACTTTTGTCTTCTTCCCCTCTTTTTGTCTCGCTAGATATGTGTTCGTTAGCTCTTTTTTCATAATATGTATCTTCTTTATAGAAATAAGGATTTGTTGTAAAGTTGTTTACACTTACTGATTGCTTGTGTCTTGGTTTAACCTTAGAACTATAAAGGCGCCTTTTATTTCTTTTTGGTTTAGGTTTGATGTTAGTTTCTTCAATTTTTTTGTTATTTCTGAAACCAGATAGGTCGAATTTTCTTTGATTATTATTTCTTAGTTTAGGCACCTCTTTTTCTTTTACTTTATTTCTGTTTGTTTTAGGTTTATTTGTAACCTTCTTGCTCGGTACTTTTTCTGTTTTATTTCTTCTGTACTTTACACCTTCAGTTGTACGATTTTTACCTTTTGGTTTCTTCACTTTACCGGCATTCTTCCGGTTTTGATCAAGTGTTCGCCTGTAAGTGTTACCTGCACGCTTGATGGAATTATTTTCTCTATGTTTTCCTGATTTTGTCTTAGCTGGAGGCAACGTAGTAAACTCTGCTTTAGAATTTGGATCCATTTCTGATTGTTCTTGTAAGCCAAGCAAAAACCTTTCGTATATTTTTTCTCTCTCTTGGTCGCTTACAGGTGATCTTCTACGCTTCTTCTTCTTCGTAGTTTTATTTTCATTTAACTCACGCTTTCCTTTATTTCTTTTCATTAATCTCTTCTCACGTTCTTTTAACTCTTGTCGTATCAATGTCTCTTCATTGATCTCTTGTAGGTTCAATAATTGCCCGTTTTTTCTCCCCGGCATTCTCTCGGACTCCTCCTGTGTTAGAGGGGTAGTTTCTGATGGCGACTCCTCTGTTATGAAATAGTCTTTGTAGTCAGTAGACAAGTCAGAGTGCAATAATTGGGGCAGAGAGTATATGGGCAAAGTGCAGAGAATGATCAGCATCAACTCCATGTCTGGAACAAAATTGGAACCAGATTAGAAGTGCCAACAAACGCAGTATAATCACGCCTGTTCCATGTGGATTGGCAATCGTGTATTTTATATACGCCTGTACGAGAATAGAGTTTATACGCTTTAAAGTATATATAGTTTATAAATGTTCTGTAATAAATTGACACTGTGTGTCAGTTTTAGTTTTTACATACCTTACCAAAAACGGTATTTAACAACAAACAAGTGATTTTAACTGTCGCAAAAGTTAATTGCGTAAAACGTGGATCATAAACTCGACGTAACAACAAAAAAATATATAATGAAAACATTTTTTTCATAAAACGGATCTGTCGACCCTTCAACAAAATAATATTTTTTTCACGACATATATAAAAATGTCAAGCTATATAAAGCCGGTTTTGTGAAAATTATACATTTTCTAAAGCTAACTTTAAAGTGGAGTTTGACATAACAAAATACAACTTGTCAGGCTGTACGGAATGGTTTGTTTGACACATGCTATTTGTAAATAGCCTTAGAAATAATAAACAGTTATTTTAAAAGCTACAAAAATAATTTGATGTTAATTTCTGAAACCGCCATCATTTACCAACACCTGATCCCCTAGCCCAATCGATATATGTACGAAACCGTGCCAGGGTTTATCCTTTAATTGCGACTACCGATTACTTCTAATAGTAAACGTTCTTTCTCTGACATAATATACCCCAACCGGAATATTTCAAAAAAGGAAAATAATAATTTATTGAACGCAATCGGTCGGTTCGTAAAAAATATATGATTATTTTTTGTTGTATTTGTTGGTATAGATTATAATGTACTGGTAACTAGTTCTTGACGTTTATGACATAACAAATGACTTATTTCTTGTTTAGAATATATTTTTCTCTATTTAAACTGCACTGGGTATTATTATTTGAAAATTGCAAATTATATTTCAAAATATTTTACAATAATTACTCCAAGCATAAAGTGTATTGGGGCACTAAAACGTTCGATAGCAAACTCTTGACGATAGCAAAGTCTTGATGTTCTGTCCTGATCGGCAAGTAAATTTCCCTGGCTTTGCTTTAACCCTACGTGTGCGACTGTATTTGTACTCCCTAGTGCTAGGGTTTATTTAATTGTACCATTATATATTACCGCACTACAACTTTCGATAGCAAAGTCTTGACGTTCTGTCATGTTCGGCAAGTGAATTTCCCTGGCGTTGCTTTAACCCTACGTGTGCGACTGTATTTGTACTCCCTAGTGCTAGGGTTTATTTAATTGTACCATTATATATTACCGCACTACAACTTTCGATAGCAAAGTCTTGACGTTCTGTCATGTTCGGCAAGTAAACTTCCCTGGCGTTGCTTTAACCCTACGTGTGCGACTGTATTTGTACTCCCTAGTGCTAGGGTTTATTTAATTGTACCATTATATATTACCGCACTACAACTTTCGATAGCAAAGTCTTGACGTTCTGTCATGTTCGGCAAGTGAATTTCCCTGGTGTTGATTTAACCCTACGTGTGCGACTGTGTGCACTCCCTAGTGCTAGGGTTTATTTAATTGTACCATTATATAGAGTCTATTCTAAATAAAAGCACAAGCGTCATAGTTTTTTAATTGTTTCATCCCTCTCTTGGATAAATAATGACACCAATTGAAATAAAATATCTTTCAAATAGTTTGTGTAAAAAGAAACTTAGATAAAAATATATTGTTCAATTCTTTTTTAAAGAAAGTAGGGTATTTTATTCATTGTTTATTTTATAATTTAATAAAAAATATGTGACAAATAGAGGAAAGTGATCGGAATTTCGTCAAACTTACTTTTTAATAGAAAGAAGAACGTCAAAAGCATTTCAAATAAAATGTATGGTGTGTATTTAAATCTAGTTACACTGAAATAGTATTTGTGTAAAACGTTTTTTTCTTATATTACTGTACTTCTGAATAGTGAACATTTTCGCTACAAGACAGTGGTGTCTTATGGACAGGTTGCATGGTTGCGCAACCCCCAAACCTGAGATCAATAGAAAAAAATAAAAACAAAATTATTAAGTAAGACTTATATAGGCTATATTTTTACGTGTGATTATTCATTATATTAACAGGATCCATCGTTATAAATGATAATAAAAACGTCAGAACCGCAGTGACAGTGTGACATTTTGCTAAGTCGCAGATAAAGCACAGACTAGCCAGCTCCGAATGCTCCTTAGGTTGCAGACGGTGTGCAACCTTGGGAGTGTTCAGTTAAGATTGGCCTCGTTCGAAGAGACGCATCTCCGCTCCTCTCTGAGTTTCTAGCCAATTGAGTTATTGTATTTTTTAATTTTATTTATTTGTTTTGCTTTAATAAATTCGATCCTAACAAAATTTGTTAACATTCGTAGTTAAGAATGAATAGAGATTGTTTTTTTAATAAATATACCTATGATATGAGATCCAGTGTCTTGAATATGTAAAAATAACTAAATATTATAATATATTTTCTTGAATGGGATAAATCGCAAAGTGTTAGGTAGTATCAATGTATTTCCTCTATAACAGCCCTTTAAGGCTTTATGGTACGGATTTCTTTGCCATAAATAAGTAACTAACACTACGGCCTACCGCCCCCATAGCTTTTAGGCTACAGCCGCCACTGGTACAAAGTGACGCCAATTACTTTAAAAGTTTTAAGACAATGGAAATATGAAAACTTTATCATTGAATGAATAAGAAATTAACGCATATTTATAATAATTTTAAATATCTATATTGTTCTGAAAGATCATATAATTCCTTAGAAAACGATCGAAAATTTAAAAGTTATTAGTATTTTTAAAAACGTTGAGATTAGAGGATCATACAAATACATTAAAAATATAATTCAACCTTCATTTCACATACATATAACTTTTTTACATGATTACGTCATTTTCTGTTTCATCAACAAATCGAATTCTAATTATGTGAAATCTAACGTGATAAATGACTTTATTTTAGTTTACGTTAATTTATTCGAGATTTTGTTACTTAAAGACAATTGTAACTGTTTTAAAATACAACAAAATACATCGAAAACTGGACTTTTCAATAAATACGAGTATAATACTTACCTTATGAATGAACAAGATTTTTGTAAAAAAATATGCTCTAAACAGTTCAAGCTTTATACATTGGTGTTTCTTCCAATACAGTGTTACGCAACAAAATAATCTTAGTGTGGAACCCCTCTTCAACAATTTGTTTTCAATGTTCTTCTTATACTGCCCACTTGCGAACTGCCAACTGGATACACTCGCTAAGGTCTTGTTTACACATTCCAAATTTTCTAACCAGTTTACGAGGAATTTACTGCTTTTTATTTCCAAATTATTAATCGTAAATATCGATATAAAAACGGTGCAGTATCGATAAACTATTATACGGAATTATTACACGGAACTATTATATAGACAATGAGGAAATAAAATTGTTTGTTTATTTGTATTGGAATGCAGAATATTTGATGTAATGCGTCTTTAGATATAAAACATTAGATATAAAAACGTAACTGCTACGCTGATATAGAGAAAGTAAACATTTCATTTTCTTCAGTCTTTCTAGCTATTTGCTTAAATTTCTTGCCACCTGGGTAATTTTTTTCAGGTTTTTCTGGTTTGTCGTTCATTTATGTTTAAAGAATACTGATATCTTCTTTAAGACTGTTTTTTCCAAAATATGAGCCAACCACCTGGGTGACTAGCGTCAGGGCCGACACCGGGGCCTCGTGCTACGACTCGTGGCTTGCAAGAGTCTTGCAACCGGCTTGCTACTAGGACGCTCTTTCGGAACTACTCGGGACAAGTAGAACCTTCTGTACGGTCAGGTTATCTGTACCTCGGCACTCCAATTGATTAGTTAGGTCCTGGTAGTACAATCAAACTTTTAACTACTCTCATTTGGCCCTAAGGAACCGAGAGGCCTTTATTTTTCTATATCTATCGACCTCAATCATATATTTTTACATCGCCGTTTGTATTTTTTTGTATAACTTTTATGTAGGTTATCCTATCTTAGCTCTTCTATTTGGTTCTTATTTCCAAGCTCTCAGTTTTATTAGTGTCTTCACCCTAAACATTAGTAGTTTTCGTGTTTTAACTTCTTTATTTAGTGTCACTTTTACGTTAATGTTTTCCTATGTTATCATTTTGTACTTCGAGCCTGATTCTTAAACTCGGTACTTGGTCCTAGGTGAGCATAATCCCATCTCATCAGACCTCGGAAACACCTAATGCAAGAAAAACACTTCCCCTATATCTGTTACTGTAGAGCTTTGAAATAAAAGATTTTGATCATTAGTATACAAAATAAGTAGTAAATATAAATAAATGTAAGCCGAAAAGTAAACCCTATAAGTTAAGAAATTCTCTATACATAGGGTACATTTTACACTCTTTAATAACAATTATTCGTTTTCCTTTGCTGGAGCTTTTTGGAATGACTCAATTTTCAAAAACTAAATAGTACTCTCTTTACAAGAGTACTATTCAGGCTTTAAAACGGAGACGTTTCGAAACGCGTCAAAAAAATTAAGAAAATTTATAAAAGACATAAAAATGTATTCGAATGTATGTGAATGTTCCTAACAGAAATAAAGATAAATATATATTATTAATTAATAGAAGTGAAGTTGTTATATAAGAATGACAGGATTTTTTATAACATTTTTAACTGGTTTTATAAGCGAAAAGTGATCTAAAAGACGATCTTGAGTATAGAAATGGAAAATATTACGTTTAATAAGAAAGAAAGTCAAACGATTGTTACAGAAAAGTAATATTGAACATGAAGAGTAAAAATAAACATTGTTAAATGAAACCACGGTGGTGGAAATGCCTTATAATAGTTATTTCGAAGAATAAAATGCAGAAATAGGCTGGGGTAGATATGGAAAGTTTAGACAGGAAACAAGTTAATGAGAGTAATAAGAACTAGGCCCACGTGGCACCAAAATGCCTTTGATCAACAAAAATATGAGGTTTATAATGGATGCTCATGTTACATGTGACGCATCCCAGGAGAGCTTATTATACTAGATATCAGGAAACACCAGAAGAAATATTTCATTATTTATTATTGATAGAATCAGACAGTTCTTAAAAGAGTATGTATGTGAAATTCTTTTCATTCTCATCTTCACATCTGTTAGGAATATTTGTATATATTCGAGTATATTTTTATACCTTTACTAACACTACGTTTTTGTTTATGTTGACGCGTTTCGGAATAGCTTCATTTTTAAAACCTAAAAAGTACTCTTTAAGAGGGAGTAGTAATTAAGTATTGAAAATGGAATCACTCCGAAACACGTCAACAAAACTAAATACTGTACAGCTAGGTAAGGGAAGGAAATGTACTCGACTGTATTGCAGGTATGCGTCTAACATCGCCAGAACGTTTTGCTCTTTGCCTAGTGAATGTTGGGTGTTTATTATTTTCTTTACATTTCATTGGAATCACCCAGTGAGACTGGTATCACGAAGAATAGGAAATGATTGAGAATATGGGTAAGGTAAGGATATAGACCCATCTGGAGGATGATGCAGAAGGATCATAAGGACGTGCATAGCTACGGCTAGAGTAGACCAGCTCTGTGTCGTGCCCGTGAAGAGTTTATGCTTTACATCCCTTCTTGTCTTGGTAGAAGGGGTTAGGCAGAGTTGAGGGAGCGACATAACGGCTGAATGTAAGGGAAGATTTATGTTTCGCCTCAAGTAACCGATGAGAACGAGAAGTGTCGACGATAATAAGTATTATAACGGGTGAAATATTTTACTCAACCGGAAAAACGACGAGAGCGTAGTAGACACTCTAAACTAAGGGTTACAAAAAAATGTTATTATTATTTGATGCAGAAGGAAAGTGAATGAATGGAGATTCGATTCTCTTAAACCACTGTAAATGTTTATCGGTCGTGTCAGTATTTTAGTGTATTTGCTTAACGTATTGTTCTAACATTTTGCAATTGACAATACATTTTACTATTTGCATTGAAATGATAAAACATTAAATAAATCTAAATAAATTTGCAATCTGTAATTTTAAAGAATTCTTTAAGCATCGCCAGTTTTGTATTTTGATTGAACTAAAGTGGTATTTAAAAACATTTCACGATTATTTAAAAATATTTTAAATTTGGTTTCATTTTTTATCATTTTTGCACTTTTGGACTCTCCTACATTTTTATGACAGTCAAAGAACGTAACCAAGATAACTTAGTAAAATATTTACGACAATACTCAACGTACTTTAACAAACAGAGCAGACAACAGTGTCTTAGAGTATTTAAAAGACTGCTTCTCTATAAACATTCGGAGACCTAAACCTATGATTCATACAAAATGCAAATCTCCGGCATAAATTTTCTGCAGTGATTATTTTTAAATGTATCCTGTTTGTTAATTACCGCGGACTGAAGTATTCTCTTTAGAGTCAGTGTGTGTCGTAAATCCCGTCAAATGGCGCTATTAATTTCACCTGTTCTCGCCAGATGTCGCGCCAACGAATTACAATACCGTACATGTCTTTGTTTAGCATCGGGTTGGCTTTTTGTCGAGTAAATGTGATGACAACCGCGCTTTCTGAAACGGTTTCGAAGCTCAGGGAAAAACAGCTGACGAACATAAAAGCGGTATTCGTGAGTGTTTCAGCAAGCGGTTTGGTTTTGTCGACGGCATTGGTGGCAATTACGTTTTATTAACTCGATACAATCTTTTTAGCGTTATGTTGCAATTATTTAGAGAAAGAGTAATCAAAAACCCAAGTTACACACACACACACACACACACACACACACACACACACACACACACACACACACACACACACACACACACACACACACACGCACGCACGCACGCACGCACGCACACACACACACACACACACACACACACACACACACACACACACACACACACACACACACACACACACACACACACACAAGCAAGCACGCACGCACGCGCGCGCGCACACACACACACACACACACACACACACACACAAGCAAGCACGCACGCACGCACGCGCGCGCGCACGCACACACACACACACACACACACACACACACACACACACACACACACACACACACACACACATACACACACACACACACACGCACGCACACGCACACACACACACACACACACACACACACACACACACACACACACACACACACACACACACACACACACACACACACACACACACACACGCACACACACACACACACGCACACACACACACACACACACACACACACGCACGCACGCACACACACACACACACACACACACACACACACACACACACACACACACACACAAGCAAGCACGCACGCACGCGCGCGCACACACACACACACACACACACACAAACACACACACACACACACACTCACACACGCACACGCACACACACATACACACACACACACACACACACACACACACACACACACACACGCACACGCACACGCACACGCACACGCACACACACATACACACACACACACACACACACACACACACACACATATTACTACTACTACTACTACTCCTTTTGGTATTAATTGGCAAAGGAAAAAACTACTAACTGATATTTTTCAGCAGAACGTTTTAGGTGAGTTTATTCTTCAATACTCTGAGTCTTGTCTGTGACTCAAGGAACTGACCTAGTACGAAACGCGTCTGCTGAAAAATATCAGTTAGTAGTGGCGTTTTGCCAAGTGATACCAATAGTAGTAAATATTTGAATTTAATTTTTTACAAGAGCTAAAGCAGAAAGGATTCGCAAGGAAGTTTAGCTGAAAACAATTTTTATTTGAGTAAGTATAATATTTACATAAAACCTGTTCAGTAGGCAACCTCTGTATTTTGAACACATGCCTATGTTAACTAGATCTGTTTGAAACATGAAAATACCTAATAGATTTTAAATGACTGACTGTTTAACTTGACCTTGATATTTCGCCATAATCGGATATACGTTTACAATTTTTAAACTTGTTATATTGGCCATTCTAGGAAACTACATACCTGACCACCCCTTCTCACGTCACGCAGTAGCCACTTACAAGTTGCTATGCAAGAGTACTGTACGTAGTTTGATAGTTTTATGAACACAAATATTTATTCTTAACCAACCCTTTAAATCATTGTTTGGTGTTTATGTTTCTTACAAACACTGTGAAATGCACTTCGATGATTGTTTTACCTTATAATTAAATTTGTTCTATTATATCACATAATGTATATCTTGGTCATATTTTTAATCGATGGTAAAATAATTTTTAATAATCCACTAACATTCAATTACATTTTTTTTCATTACTTGTACTGAACGATACGTGACAGTGGTTTAGTATTTTCAAATATTTAATCATTAACTACATTTTGGGAGTTAAATAATTTTTATATAGGGAAATTGTTTTTACAAAATGAAAAGAGGTATTCAATATAGTTATTTCACCCCGTTTGACGTGGAACAAGTGATAGCATTTGTTTTCATAAAACAGCTGACTTTATGTTTTACATTATGTGTTACAACAGCTGTTTTAACGCATAGGTTATATTAGTTTATTTATTTTCTTTGCAATTATAATAAAAAGTAACGAATATAAAATTTTTAATTGTTGACTTAAGTAGGAATTGACTTTAAAATATTTCTGTTTATATTACTTGTTTTTTTTTGTAAGGAGAACAACAGTAGACCCCACAACTTCTACAGGATTGTGATTACATATATAATAAGTATTTTAATATATATAGATGTTGTGTGAATAGTAAGTGGTAAACCATTGTTATTGGCAGGTGAATAGAATCATGGACCGTGTGGGTAGGGGAGTACAGGTCTTATAGAAATACGTAGCCGTTTCAAATAACTATTAAATCATTAGCTGCATAATAATTTATTCTTTAAAGAATAGAATAAAAACGCCGAATACAAATTTGGTCAAATTATCTAACGCAATTAGCGCCGTGATGGCGCCGATTAAATGTAATCGAGTTTTTAGTTACAAAATTAAAAAAGTTTCTCACCCGAGTTTAACTAATTGACCGCCATAACTGGAAGCCAGTTCCGCCGAATTGCTGTCGTTTAGATTTAAACGACTTCGGCGAGATTTCTCTTGCTTCGGACCTTCAAGATTAAAGTAATTGTAAGAGGTTATAAGCAATTAGATTAATAGAGGGGTTGTTTACGTGTTTTGACAGACATTATAATCGAACGTTTAAAAAATAGCTATTGTTTAATGTTTTAATTATAGTTTCTAGTATTTTGATAAATTATAAAAACTTTGGGTTTAGGGTTACTTGGATTATCAAAGTTACTGAAGTTTATTTTATTAACATAAACACTATTATCCTTTAATTGGCTTGAGACGTTAGTTATATCAGATTCTCTCTTTGTGTTATTGATTTTCTTAACTTTCATAACAATTCGGTCATTGCAATATATATAAACATAAACAAGCAAGACCAACAAACCTTTTTTTAAAAATCAATTCCTACTTTGAACAACAAAAACAAATTTTATTTTAGGTACATTTGAATAAAGTAACATTATTTATGCGTTAAAATATGTGTTCTAGGACATAACCAATAGCATAAAGTCAACTGTTTTATGAAATAATTTTCAGAGTACCTGTACTTTGTAAAGGATATGTATTGATTTAGTTTGTATTTGTATTTGGATTGAATTTAATTTACTGAAATTAAATCCCAATAAATTGATCAAATTATAGTTTATAAACCTACCGTAAAGTGAGTTTTTATGGCCAGTAAGGTGGTGCTTTGACGGAATTTCTAAATACAAATAGGCACATGTGTTAACCAGGGAGCCTAAGAATGAGAATGTAAAATTTTAGTTATTTATTTTCCGTTCTCACGTGTTCGATAACAGAAAACATTAGGCCTAAACAGGGCGACGCCGGAAGTCATCAGGGATAAGAAAAAAATAATGAAAACTCTCACTCAGAGAAATAAATACCATTTATATAAAATTAAATTTGGGTAAAACATTCATTTTGGCGTAGTAAGAATTATCACGCCCGCATATCAACGGCGCGCCGTACTACGCAAACATATATTTAAATATAGGCCTACCTATAAATTATCCAGTTAACGATAGATTTGGTTGTAATTTTATACAGCACCATATACCTATATTAGCACAGCGTTAAGGTTTTTTCCAAAATTGTAAACTTTTAGGCCTTGAGCAAATGTTTTCATAATTTTATTTCGTATCACCGATGACTTTCGGCGTCATCCGGTATAATATTTTTCGCTAAAATCGTAAATGTGGGAACAAGAAATAAATACCAAATTTCAACTTAATGGATAAAGTAATTTTTACGTGAATGAGAAACACACACACACACACACACACACCAATAGATTTTTATATTTTGTTATAGACATGTTATCACTTATTTTAAGCCAAACGGGACGTGTGAACTAATAGAAGGAACTGAAAATATAGATAGCTTTAACCAATACTCACCTCTGGCATTTTCCTCCTAACCCTTTATCTGTCGTGGCTTTGTGTTTATATTTAATGGCTTTTTAACAGTCCATAAATCTTGCAGCCAGCGAAAATAAATGTACTGTTTATTATAAGATCGTAGTTCCAGTTTCCTTTTTATGTTATAAAGGCGTAATTTATTACGAAAACGTTATAGACTTTAATGCTTAATGTTGTCCATAAATTGACGGATTAAGTAGGCCGTGGATGAGATAAACAT
>JBAIZL010000002.1:15090367-15097867 GCA_036971475.1 Prosapia bicincta | reverse complement strand
ACTTTGATAATTTAAACTATATACAAAATTAATGGTAATAAGAAAATTTAAAAAACATAGAATGAGATAATAATGTTTAATTAAATGGCAAGTTGTATGAAATTTTGAAAAAGTAATTAGTCAAAAAAATCCTGTTAAATTAAATAAAAACAATAATAATTAATTTGAACCTTAGAACAAATAAATAAAAAGGTATATTTTCCAATTAGCTGTGTTTTCATTCTAAATAAGATAAGTTCACTAGGTATCCAGGTATAGTCTTTAAATCACAAGTGTCTCTCAAAGATTCCACTACCCGAAAAGGAGCTTGAACAGGGCTTATCGGAGGCTAATTGGTTTTATCAAAAATTCAGGGGTTGGTTCCTCTGAGAGGTTTATTCCTTGAGGCACAGGTCTATGAAATTAGGTTCGTAGTCAATGGATAAACCATTACTTTCTTACTGACTTAGCAATTGATGAAAAGAAAGGGCCAAAGTAAGGCAGAAAAAAAGGTCAGTAAGAAAAGTATGGCGCCCAACTTTGAGGCTCGATGCTTACATTGTAACATCGGGTCAACATCAAATAGAGACAGATTTAAATGGACTAAGGAGCCTAGTGAAACAAAATTAATTAAATAGAATTCAATTAAAATTGTAAATAATAATAGGAATCATAACATGAAAACCAAAGAAGTTCTTTAAATTAAATAAGAGTTAATTATAATAAAAATGAAATTAAAAAGAACTTAGAATAAATAATAATAATTAAAAGGAAATAATTAAGTAAAATAAAATTCAATAGGCGTCGGTAGGGCATATTAAGTAAAAAATAAAAAAAATAAATAAATAATGTTAGTTATTAATAAAAGTAAATAGAATACATAGGCGTTAGATAGACAAGGTCAAGGGAACACTGAACCGGATCACATCGAGCACAATTATAAATGAATATTTAATTAAATACTCAGTATATAGTAAAAATATAGAAGTAGGAGAAGTTAGTAAGGGAATAAAAGGATAGTTAAATACGAGACTTTAAGATGGCGACAAGACAGAGAAAAGACACAGAACCATCTGAAATGATGGAGTTTTAAAAAAAAATGATGGAGGAACAGAAACAAGGAAGAATAAAGGAACAAGAAGAATTAGTAAAAAAGATAGAGGAACAAAGAAAGAAAGAAAGAGAGGAAGAAAAAGTAGAAAGAAAGAAAGAAAGAGAGGAGGAAAAAGTAGAAAGAAAGAAAGAAAGAGAGGAGGATAAACAAGAAATTAAGAATCTTTGGGAAATCATGAATAAGAGGATAGATGAAATAAATGAAGGAATTACAAGAAAGAATGAGGAAATGGGAAATAAAATCCAAGAGACTATAGAAAAGATGTATAACTTAGAGGTAACAGTCAGTGAAAATAAACAGACTGTAGAAACAGTTAAGGGAGAAGTCGAAAAAGTAGAAAGAAGGGTACAAGTAGTTGAGAATAAGATAAAGAATATGGGAGAAGGAATAAATATAGCTACCTTGTTTAAATCAAGGATGTTTGAGATGGGTGATAATGGAGACAAAAGCAAGAAGGAATTCTACGGTAGGGAAGATGAAGACCCTATTGATTTCATTAAACACCTAGAAGATATGATGTCCGAAATTGATCCTGACATTGAGGAAGGACAAAAAAGGAAAATAATGGAGAGACATCTTAAAGGACCAGCACAAGAATGGTGGTTGGCCATGAATATGGAGGAGGAAAATTATGATGAAGTTAAGGAGAGATTCTTTAGCCACTTTTGGGGATCTCATGCACAAGAGAGAATTCGAGGAAGAATCGAAAATGGAAAATATGAATACCATCGAGGCACAAACAACATGGTAAATTATTTCTTAAAAATGGTGAACACGGCGAGACACCTAACCCCGCCATACAATCAGGCGGAGTTAATTATGAAGATTATGAAGCATTATGGGAACAGAATGTATATAGGATGTTCCGGGATGGCGGCTACCGACATAGAGGAGGCGGTAAAATACATCCGAAGGAACATGGAGCAGGAGGCTACCAGGAACCGGACTCAGCCTAGGACTGAGGAACGGGAACCTGAGAGGAGAGGGTGGACACACCAAACGAGAAACCCCGGATACAAGGGAAATTGGAGGCAAGAGCCTTACCCGGTAGAAGGGAGAGGAAACTGGAGACAGGGGCCCTACCAAAGAGAGGGACCAAGAAATAGGCCGCAAAATCAGTGGCAACAACAAAGGCCAGAGTACAGGCCACAAAACCAAACGGAAGAGGGCCCACAGACAAAAGAAAAGAGACCACAAAATCCAGGGCCAAGTGGTCAATCAAAAAACTAAATGAGAGGATCCCTAATGGTAGGAAGGAAAAGAGGAGAAAACCATTAGAGATCCAACAACAAACAAAATATAGGAAATATTACCCGGAGAAACAGGGAACATTAAATAAAGGAAAGGCGGAAGACCTAAAGAACAAAAATAAAAAAAACAATACAACAGGAAAATAACAATGAAGTACACCAAAATCAAGAGCTTAGAGTTGGTGGACTATCTCTTGATATTCGTGCTGAATTGTTAGAAGAGGACAAGGAGATTGGCGAAGGTAACCAGAAGAAAGAGCCATGCCCTGTAATTGACTGTGAGGTAGAAGAGCTCACTATAGAGGTAGAGATTGACACGGGTGCAGACGTGTCAGTCATTCAAGAAAAGGCTTACAACAACCTCAAGTTGCATGGGCTTAAGTTCCTGGAACTACCCATCAACAATGTGGGAGTTGTAACAGCCATTAAGACTGCACAGATAAAGGTTACCCGGCAATGCTTAATTTCCTTAACAATTAAAGGCATAAAAGTGGACTGCATCTTCATAGTGGTCTCCATACTTCGGTCGGAGATGATTATGGGGTGCAACACACTGTATGACCTAAGGGCACGGATAAACATGGATAGACGCTTTGTGACCTTCGAGATAGAAGGGAAGATGGTGTACCAGGATTTTAAAAATAAAATACAAAAGATAGAGGAAAATAAAGAAGTCCGAAAAATATGTCAGATAACCCAGGCAAAAGAAGATGCATCAACAATAGGGCATCAAAACAAAAAGGAGGGGTTAATGCGACAGTGCGAGAAGCAGGGGCACTGCCGAATGAATGAAGGAGGAAATGGACAAGAAACAAGTAAAGGGGAAATCTTAAATATAAAAAACGAATATCAAAGAAAAATAAAAAATGAAACAGAGGAAAAATTAAACAAAAACAAAAAATTAAATAACAAAAATGAAAATATAATAAATAAGGAAATTAATTTAAGACCTGAGGGAGTCAATACAGGAGATAAAGAAACAAAGGACATGGAAAGAAGAGCTGCAGCTGAGATTAAGAGCAAAACAAAATATAAACAAGGTAAGGCCGAAATAGTGCCAAAAAGGGGAAATAATGTGAGTGAAAAAATAATAAATAAGAAAATAAATATAAATAAAAATATAAACGTCGCGTCGAAACAATTAAAAGGGGGGAACAACGAGGTTAAAATGAATAACCAACAAGTAGCTCGGAAGCCCATGCCTAAGACTTTAGATTCTGGAAAGATAACCCAAAGGAAAGAAATTGAAATTAAAGAAAGAAAAAAGAAAACCCCATTTACTAGATCAAGAGTTCGAAAGTCAATTAAAATGAGAACCAATCCAAATACGAGAAGAACCTTCATTTCATTACAATTCAAAAACAGAAAAATAAAAGGTAGATTTAAGGAGAATAAGGGAAAGTTAAGAAATTGGAAAAGGAGAAAGAAGAAAAGGAAAGATAAAGCTGGACGGATAATAAGAAAATATTTGAGAATAAACCATTTAGGAATCGAAGAAGAAGAAACGGAAAATAAATGTATATTAGACAAAGAACAGAAAAATCAATTAAACCAGCTAATATTGGAATATGACGATATATTTAGCGAGATACCGGGAAGATCAAATAAATATAAGCATCTATTGAAACTAATAGAGAATAAAACTTTTGTACGAAGGAATTATCCAATTCCAATTAATTACCGTAAACAGGTCCAAGAAGAGATTGAAAGAATGCTCAGATATGACATCATCGAACGCTCAAGAACTCCTTACATCAACCCAATGGTAACAGTAATAAAACCAGACAAGACCATCCGTCTGTGCCTAGACGCTAGGAAGTTGAATGAGATAACTGTGCCGGATTATGAAAGTGCGCCCACTATTGACGATATACTAAGGAAAGGTCGCAACAGGCGATATTTTTCAAAAATAGATTTAACGTCAAGTTTCTGGCAAATACCGTTGACTAATGAGTCCAAAAAATATACAGGATTTTTATTTAATAATAAAGTATATAATTTCAAAGTGGTGCCTTTCGGACTCCAAAACTCCCTAGCGGCTCTAGTGAGAACGGTAGATATCACTTTGGGTAAGGAGTTAGAGGAAAATCTTTTAGTATATGTCGATGATCTGTTGTGTCTATCTGAGACATTCGATGAGCACCTCAGTCACCTGAGGACAATTTTCACCAGATTCAGAGAGGGGAATTTAACCATCAACCTGAAGAAAACCTTGTTGAAATTACTAAGAAAAGATCAGCCCTGGATCTGGGATGAATACATGAGTAAAGCCTTCAATAGGGTAAAAGACTTGTTTACGGAATCAGTCACTCTGATGCATCCAATCGAAGGGCAACGTACGTTCCTACAGACAGATGCATGCGATAATGCAATTGCCAGTCAGATTTTCCAAAGAGATGGACAAAGGCAAATGCAAGTAATAGGGTTCGTCAGCCGAACACTTAAGAGTTGTGAGAAGGCATACACTATATGCGAGAAAGAATTATTGGCTATAGTGCATGGCTTGAAAAAATTTCGGCCATTAATAGTGGGAGCGCCACTAACTATCATAACGGATAATAAGGCATTGAAATTTATGAACACGTGCAATTTCACTAATTCACGAATCACTAGGTGGATATTGGCGATTCAGGAATATCAACCAACAGTGATACATTGCCCAGGAAAAGAAAACATACCGTGCGACGTCGTGAGTCGGATGTATCAGAATGAGATGGATAATAAGGGAAACAGTCAGAACCGTCAGGTTATAAAAGTAGGACGGTTACAAATAGGATGTGAAGAAACACTAAAAGCAAAGTTTCAAAACATAAAAAACTTACAAAGACAACAACCAGAATTAGAAAAATTTTTTGAAAACGTGACCAAATTTAAGAAATATTCAATACAAGAAGGGATATTGTGTAAAGAAGTCAAAAATAAAATAAAGATAGTAATCCCGAATCAATAATAAACGAGGTAATTGAGAACATACATCAGATATATGCTCACATAGGGAGAAATAAAATAACGAATATAATGAGCCAGAGCATGTATATAAAGCAAATGAAGAAACGGATATTACAAGTGATAGAAAGATGTCAGATATGTCAGTACGCAAAACCGACAAATAGATACCTCCAAGGAAGCACGAAACCAATCGTCTCAAGAGGGCCAGGCGAAATGGTGGCGGTAGACCATCTAGGGCCCTTACCAACCAGCGTTGGTGGGGTAAAACATATATTGGTAGTAATAGATAGCTTCTCGAAGTATGTTAAGTTATATGCAGTACGAAGTACCACAACAAGGAGCTCAAAGTTGAAGTTACTGCATTATTTTCAAGCAGTAGGGAAACCAAGCAAGATCCTTACAGATTTTGGAACTGCATTTACATCACGACAATGGCGTACTTGGATCAGGTGTGAAGGAATCCAACACATACTGAGCCCAGTACGGCACCCGCAGGTGAATTTAGCAGAAAGAGTAAATAGAGAACTGAGAAGGATATTGCGGACCTACTGCTATGATAACCAATCGCAATGGCGGAAGTACCTGTCATACATGGAAGGAGTAATCAATGCTTTACCGCATGAAGCTACTGGATACACTCCAGAGCAGATTCAGTTCGGGGTTGATCCGGAATATGTGTGGCAAGGATTTGTACCAGACGTTTGTAAAAATGTAGTAACGGAAACACAACAGCAGCGTGTGCAGAAGGCATACGATAGAATGAGAAGGACAGGAGAGCTCAGGACTGAGAAATTAAATAGAAAGACGAAGCAGACGGAATTGAAATGTGGGGACAAGGTACTGGTAACAAGGGTAAATAGATCTAACTTGAGCCGTCAAGAAACCGAGAAGATGCTATTAATTCACCAGGGTCCATATGTAGTGGCTAGACGATTGGGGGCAAAAACTTATGAAATAGCAAACTTGGAAACAGGGAATATAAGGGGGATCTATGACATCAAAGACATAAAGATATTTAAAGAATAAAGGATAATAAGGCAAGGTAAATAAAAAATGATCCATCAGTGACATAGGGAGTAACGGTTAAGTAATAAAAATAAAAATGTAAAATAAATCTAAGTAGTAGATTAAAGCAGTAACATAATCCAAATACATAGGACAAATAATATAAAATCAGTATTAAAAGTAAAAGAAAAAGCCATATGTTAAATGAACGGGATTCATTGAATTTATTAAAGTAAATGTTGTGTTAAACGACAATGAATGTGTAATATAAGGATTACAATATACAATATTGTATAGTTAATATAAACTTGAAATAAGATTAAATAAAAAAGAATGTGACTAAGGACAGGAGTAATAAATGAGTAAATAGAATGTGAAGTGGCTAATGTGACAATGATATATATGTGAGTGAAAGGAACAGGAGAGTAAATTGTGAACTTTAGAAAAATTAATTAAGTTATGAAGATGAATAGAAATAGTAGATTAATGAAAGGAATATGAAAATTTTAATATAAACTAGTATAAGTGTTAATGTTACTTTTCACAAATATGTTATTAATTATGTTTAACTGTTTCAAGGGAGAGAAGAACCAAAATTTTCATATTTTAAAAAGGGGGGAATTTTGCAGCGGCCAGAATGTCCGATGCAAAGAATCAGGGTAATTGTACAGAATACCAGAATCAAACCTAACCTGGTTAAATAATTGGCTAAATTTATATGTAAAAATTTTAAAGCATAATAATAATAATAATATTAAAACTAGGGTAAATAATAGTAAAATGAAGAAAATTAGAAATAACTTTAGACTTAAAAAACATAAATTATAATCAATAAGAAAAATTATCACTTCAAAGTGGATAGCCTAAATTATGTATACAAAAAAGACGGTAATTGTGTAGTATAACAAACTCGGCCTAGATGCCGGCTATTAAAATAATTGTAATTAAATATAATCAGGAATAAAGAATGTAAATTTATAAGATGTGAGGGAAGTAAATTAGGCCTAGCTAGGGAAAATAGTATTTATGTAAAAGTAAAGATTAAAGGTTAAAAAGTAATAGCCTAGAAATTAGGTTATATTAGAAGCAGTCATATTTGATTCCGGAAAAATCCGCTTAGGGTATTGATTATAAATCTTGTCACTACGAAACGAAAGCGCTACAGTCGAACTTTGGATTAGGAATTTTAAAAAGTAAATTAAA
>JBAIZL010000002.1:15047867-15085367 GCA_036971475.1 Prosapia bicincta | reverse complement strand
TTTCTACTGATATCAATATAACAAGAGTATAGTACTTTTAAAAAATCGTTTAACTATATACAATTATAACCATTGCCCTTTAACAGAAAGTAAGGGTTCTCCATTCAATAAAGTACTAAAAACATTGTCCCCCAAATAAGGCACAAGTATAAGGGAAATATTTGCTGTTCTACTAAAAGCATTGTTGTAAATCCTTACAACCATGAGTATCACAGTCTTATCGATTTCGTCTTTAGCCCGAGAAGAGGAAAAATAAAAGAGGTTTATTTTATTATTTCTATCAGAGTTACAAACGTGGACTATCTCAAAAATAAGTTACACTATCTTGTTTTAATATATATATATATATATATATATAGCTTTTTTATTTGAAAATATATTTTTTAAATATATATATATATATATATATATATATATATATATATATATGTTTATCATATAAAAAACCTTCGTTTAAACAATGATTAACATAAAATGTAATGTAATTAAGAAACATTTTAGAAAGGTTTAAACATACGAATATTTTTAGTTTTCAAAGAAAATTAATTTTTTCTATTTTCTTAGCTTAAACTGTTATTACTAGTAAATAACTGATTACTATTTAAATTAAACTGAATGTAAGTAAATACAATAACTATACTACAAGTTGAGAAGGTGTGTAAATGTTATATATATATATAGCGTCAACTCCTTTAATAATCGTCAACTCAGCAAACATTGTTCACGCTTAAATGTAGGCAAAAACGTTAAGAATAAACTGTCTTGAAGGGTCTCATATAGTTTTTAAATTTTTATATGAACTGTATGATATTGTATTAAAAATTTTAATGGGGATATTTTTAGCGATGTTTACTTTCTTAAGAAATTATTCTTTTTTTCATTAATTAAAGATATTTCTTTCAATAAATCTCTAAGTATAAAAACTGTATCTATTTCGCATTTTCGATCTTTATCTAATCTTATTTACTCTTGATGTTTTTAGTTTTGTTAAAACAGATAAAGCGTTGTCTGCAACACTTTTGTTGTAACATAATTATATTTCATTCTTTAACACAATGTTTGGGTGGAATATTTTCGTTCACATTTTGACTACCATATTGTTCTCAAGGTCAAATCACGAAATATTTTTCCGTGGAGCGTTTACTAACAACAGCTGATTGCGGTCACCAACAATTTTCGCAGCAATGTACTTTAAAAGCATCCTCATGGAAACCCTTGGGCACGGTTAATACTCCATCGATCATTTTTTTTTAAATCTCTGGGGATCTGGCTTCAATACGTTCATCTGTGGCCTTCAATGATATTCAACACCCGCAGTATTGGTATGTGTGAACCTAGCTAGAAATAGCTAGTCATATTTTGTTTTTAGCAGCATTTTAAGTTACGTAATGATTGAAGCCATTATTTTAGGTACAAAGATTAATAAAAACCAAATATTATGAACACAATTTTATAAATGTCAATTCCTACGTAAGACAACAAACAAATGTAATAATTGTGTTATTTTATATTAAATAATTGCAAATATTACAGATAAAGTTACATAACCTATGCGTCAAAGCAGCAGTTCTACCAGCTAACCTATAACATAAAATCGACTGTTTTATGAAATCATATGATATCACTTATTTTAAGCCAAATGGGACTCATAATTATATTTCATACCTTGCTTTTTAGTGAAACATTTTTCTCCCATATAAAACTTAAATAATTTCTTAAATTTAATAATTGATTTATTTTTAAAAAATGTATTAACATCAAGTGACATGCACTACAGGTTTTAAAAACGTTTGAACTTAAGTGGACGAATGAAAAGTATTTTACTAACGATGGAATATTTGAGTTAGGTATATATATAGAGAGTGTGAACTAATAGAAGGAATTGAAAAACAAGGTTGTACATATGTGAGCATTAGAAATATGAATAATTTAAATTGTATTCTGGTGTATGAAATGAAAATTTATTTCAGCTAAATATAATATTATATCTATAGCTATATATATTTGAAAATTAAACTATAATATTAGGATTATTCGTCTGTGAGTTACAAAACCTTTACGACTCTTTCAGGCAAAAGACATTTAAGCAAACGACGAACTTTACTCATATTCTTCGAGAACACCGAATATCAGCTGATTTCACTTCACAGCTGATCAGATAACTTTGAGGTTATAAAGCCAGTAAATTTTGTTGTAGTTTAAAAGTGAAATACTTTGTTTGTATTATGCCAAGTGTTAATAATTTGTGAACAGTTGCTTCTTTGATAAAACTTTTGTCAAAAGAGATTCAAATGAATATCATATGCAGTGACTAATAAATATATTATTATTCATATTTGAAAAAAAAACTATTTTAGCCTCAAGTTTCATCCCATTGTAGGTTTAATAAAAATATATTTTAACTTTAGAGGATGAATAAAATGTATTTTATAATAGATTGAAAATTTTATCATGATATATTTATGTAAGACGAGTGTGAAATAGTAGGAGGAATTGAATAGTTACATGATACTATGCAATTTTTGTTGTCTTTTTGGACAACTTAAAATATTTTATTTTACAAAAAAGACTTTTTCAAAACCAAAGTAGGCATTAGAAAAGTTAAAAAACTTCTGTAAATATAGTAGGATATTATTTTGTTATGCCATTATATAAATAACTCAGTTATATCTGAGAATAATTGTTTTTTATAATCCGGAAGAAACACCCATGCCACCTCAGAAACAAGACGACCTGCTAATCATAGGAAATAAACTTCCGAAAAGTTCTGTAACATTACCCTAATAGTTTCTCCTACGCGACGAAAGTAACACAGACACAACACAATCATTACACGAATACTGGTTGCGATCGTACATTTCATAAATAACCCCTCGAAGATACACTTTACAAACGTTGTTCGGCAAAGCAGAAGACATACAACAAATTAAAAGAAAATGCAGCGTCAACGTTTCACAAAACGACGTGAGAAAAGAACAGTTTTATCTGGCGTTAAAGTTTTAATTGGAAAAGTTTTTGCCGGAACCACACACAGCAACTCCGAAGAGGGAAGGCGGGGGCGGATCTAAATGGGAGCCCATCTCTCCAGAACGTAATGAGGTGCTTCGGAGCTAAATGCAATTCTTTAGTGAGCTTAGTACGAGGTTTGTATTGAACTGACTCGCGTACTGGCACAATGAGGAACAGCTGAGCGTTTGCAGACCAAGGAACGGTTCAGCGGAGCTTAAATGCTTGATTTAGTAATAGCACATAATGATAAAATTATGATGTCTACCAATCTGACTGTTATCGTCAAAGAAGAATGGCGTGATGTTGTGAATATAGGTGTAATCAAGGTATGCATATAAAACCCGCCATCACTAGTGTAAGGGATCGACGAACATTCCTGTAGGTACCAGAAGTACATCTACCTCCAATTAGGGACAGAGTCAGACTAAGCGTCACAACCCTTAAAAGAAGAACAAGAAAAATTGTATGCAATTAGGCAGGATTAGGGAGTGAGACATAAATATCCCCTGGATCAGGAAATGGAGGACATTTAAGACTTTCCATTGCAAAGATGCCCATCTACAGAATACCTATTCTCGTCCGGGGTGAATAGAAGATTAAATATAACTGCTGGTCTCTCTCTCTCTCTCTCTCTCTCTCTCTCTCTCTCTCTCTCTCTCTCTATATATATATATATATATATATATATATATATATATTTATATATATATATATATATATATATATATATATATATAATAAATTAAAAATATTTCAAAAACAAGAATACTTTTAATGATTATATTTATTCAAAGCTTTTCGCCGATACAATAGTACCAGCATCTTCAGGAAAATAATTATCTAATATAGATATTTCCCTTTTAATATATATATATATATATATATATATATCTTTTCTTGTGTATTAATAAAGAACGAAAGTCAAAATACAAATACAAGAATTATATTTGAATTTACAATTCATAACTTTTCGTTGGCTAACAGTACCAACATCATCAGGAATATTAAAAAATTGTAAATTCAAATATAATTCTTGTATTTGTATTTTGACTTTCGTTCTTTATATATATATATATATATATATATATATATATATATTACTATTGTAAGTAATTTTATCCACCATTAAGTGCAATGATTTTACCTTGAGTGATGAGGCACCTTTCGGTCACTTGACCATTGTCAAATCACTGATATTTTTCTGGTGTAGATGTTCGGTCCGTGATGTTGGTATTTGTTGACGTTACACTCATTTTCTCTTGATCTGTGTGTATGATGTTTTTATATAGTATGTCTTCTGTATATGTCGTTTGTAAGTTCATTAAATTGTTGTGTGTGTTTTTATAAATGGTATTTTTCTAGTGAGTTTAATTCTATTGGGTTATTATTTATTTCAAGTATGGTTAGGTTATTTTCGTAGTTTGTTATTTCATGATTATGTGATATTGGGTGTGCTGCAACATTTGATAATTCTGTATTTTTATTTTTGAATGCTCTGTAATGTTCTTCAAATCTTATTTTAAATGATCTGGTCGTTTTCCCTATGTAAAATTCGTTGCAGTTGTTGCATGTAATTTTATAAATTCCTGATAGGTTATGTTTTCCTGTATTTGTTTTGTGGTTTGTGTTATTAAGATATTTTATTATTTTGTTGTTTGGTTTGTATGTTGGAGTGTAGTATTCTTTGTTGTATATATTTGTTATTTTTTCTATTTTGTTATTGGTGTATTTGTATTTTAGGTAGATTTTTTTATTTTCATTATTTTTGTGTTCCGGTTGTAGTGTTGTGTTGAGGTTAGGTTTTTTTGTGAATTTATTGTATATATTTTTTATAAGGTCTTTGTTGTATCAATTTTCTATTGCTAATTTTGTAATGTTATCTAATTCTTCGTTTAATTTTTGTTTGTTATCCTGTGTGTATTTTATTGCTTTGTTTATCATGCTACTGTAAGTGTTTATTTTGTGTGTCCAGGGGTGGTTAGATTTGTAGTGTATTGTGGTGTTGTTGGATGTAGGTTTCCTGTATACTGTAGTTTCTATTTTATTATCATTTATATTTAATGTGATGTCGAGATAGTTGATTGATCTATTAGTTTCTGTTTCGACGGTGAATTGTAAGTTTTCGTTGTATGTATTTAGTTTGTTTAATATTATGATGTGTTCGTTGTGAATTAGATAACATTACAAAAATAGCAATAGAAAATGGATACAACAAAGACCTTATAAAAAATATATACAATAAATTCACAAAAAAACCTAACCTCAACACAACACTACTTCAACGCATTTTACATAGGGAAAATGACCAGATCATTTAAAATAAGATTTGAAGAATATTACAGAGCATTCAAAAATAAAAATACAAAATTATCAAATGTTGCAGCAAACCTAATATCACATAATCATGCAATAACAAACTACGAAAATAACCTAACCATACTTGAAATAAATAATAACCCAATAGAATTAAACTCACTAGAAAAATACCACATTTATAAAAACACACACAACAATTTAATGAACTTACAAACAACATATACAGAAGACATTCTATATAAAAACATCATACACACAGATCAAGAGAAAATGAGTGTAACGTCAACAAATACCAACATCACGGACCAAACATCTACACCAGAAAAATATCAGTGATTCGACAATGGTCAAGTGACCGAAAGGTGCCTTATCACTCAAGGTAAAATCATTGCACTTAATGGTGGATAAAATTACTTACAATAGTAATATATTAACTTCATAAAGTCAGTGCAACGGAAAAACAATGGATAATGTAAAATATCAAGAATATATATATATATATATATATATATATATATATATATATATATATAGAGAGAGAGAGAGAGAGAGAGAGAGAGAGAGAGAGTGAGAGAGATAGTAGGTCTTTTCACATTTAGATATGTTCTTTTCACTTTTCACATGGATTTTTTAATGGTGTTCCCCCATGTTTCTCTGGGTAACCCCTTTCTTCTTCTCTACGGTGGCGTAATCTTCCCTCCGATATTCTTTTTACAAGACCGAACCATATCATCTGTCTCCTCTGAATGTCCTATACAACAGACTCCTTCCGCTCTATCATGCCTCTAATATAGTCATTTATCCTTTATTCTAGTCTAGAGAATTGATACGATCTCCTAAGAGCGTCCTATTTTACTGCATTAATGTCTCTTGTCAGCTTGAGAAATTACACGCGTTTCAGATCCGTAAGTCGACACTTTTAACTATGGTGCTATATAGTAGGTCTTGTATATTAACCTATGTTATAAAGGAACGATGTAGAATTGCTTATGCAAGAGTTAGTACTAGGTTTAATTAATTTTCGTAATTATTTACCCAAATTAATAAAAAGACCTAAAGGATGTTAATACCACGTATAAATAAAGTTTTCAACAATTTTTTAAAAAAATGTTTAAAAACCACTTTTACGGTCTATATGAAATATTGTAAAATAATGCCACATCAAAGAAATAAACGCTTTCCACAGTAAAACATCAAAGTAGAGGCCAAAGTCAGAAATAAGCTCGGTAGGCTTATACTGTCGAGAAGGGCATTAGACAAGGGGGCTCTTTGAGTCCATTACTTTACAAATTAATTATTCATGAAATAATAACAAAAACCGATCAAAGTTGTAAAAGGACACCGAAGCCCAGAGAAAGGGAAAAATCAAAAGCATCTGTAACTCTTAATTAGCAAGGCTAGTTATATTCATTTATTATCACCCATTTGCCGTTACATTCATTAACACAAAATTCCTTTTGGTTTTTTTAATACCTTCTATTAGTCCACCATTTCCTTATATATATATATATATATATATATATATATATATATATATATATATATATACACACTATAATAAACTGTATTAATTAATTTTACTTTTAATGGGAGAAACCCTTTTCACAGAAGGAGCAAGGTATGCAATATAATGATTTCGTCCATATTACTTAACATAAGTGATAACATATGATTCTATGAACAGCTGATTCTATGTTATAGGTTATTTGGTAGAAGAGCTATTTTAACGCATAGTTTGTGTTATTTACCTATATATGTTGTAATTCTTCTATAAAAATTAACTAAAACAATTGTTTTTTGTTGATCTTTGTAGGAGTTGAACTAAAAAATAGTATATAACTGTATAAAACAACTGTGGCGTAATTTTTAACATAAATAAATGAAATCTCTCAACCACAAATAACTTTCTTTTTTTATTTAAAACCTTATTTAAAACCCGATTGCATAGCAATCATCCTCAGAGGTAATTTACAATGAAAATACCTCTCAGTATTTTCTCAGTAAATTTTAGTATTTTCATTGTAAATTACCTCTGAGGATGATTGCTGTGCAATCGAAATGTACGTAAGGTTGTAAATAAAAGAAGAAAGTTATTTGTGGTTGAGTGGTTTCATTTATTTATGTCAATAATAGTATGTTTGTATTACTTGTTTTTATCTTGTCTTCCTATGTTTTCGATCTGGTTTTATCAGATTTATTTTCGCCGGTAGAACTGATGGTGTTATTTATCAAAATAAACTAAATATATTTCATCTTTGCCTTAAAAATATGGTATACCGTTGTCAATCACAATAACTCTTGCTCTCTGTGTTGCTTGTATATTATTAGTAGATTCTCTCTGTAAAGGAAATTATCTTTTGTTAACGGTTTTCTCTTACCACCTTTTTACTCTACTGTAATGTATCACGGGCTGGTTGGATTCTTGCTGTGCATGCTATACCTTATAGTACGCAATGTTCTAATCAACTCAGTACGACCTAGGTATCGATACCTAATATTATACAAGTAGAACTTTCACGTCTTACAATTGTGCATAATAGAGGTGTTGTACTTATCTACCAAAGTCCCAATTCTGATTCTGAGCTTTGGCCTCATCTTTACAATTTAAACATAAAAACTAAACCCCCAAAATTCTAGTTGTTTTCCTACACATTTTCTGAGTTTTATAATGTGTAGTTCTAATTCATAAAACCCCTATATTTAGTCTTATAAAAATGTACTAAAGCAAGAATATATTTTTTCAAAAACCAAGTAGTTTTTCTCTAGAATGCAAAATAATTCTATTTCATACTCTGAAGAATATGGTCATTTTTTTATTGTGTTGCGTAGTTTTTAAGATGTTTTGTCTATTGATGTTGTACGCCATACTTTGGTGTAGCTAATGTTGAGCGTTTGACTAATGTCCGCTACAGACGGTACACCTAACCATTTAAAAGTGGGAAATTAATTTGTGCAATTTCGTAGGCCGAAGAGGTTTAATATCCCTACTATGAGTTTCATCTATGACATATAGCCATGCCTATCTTTTCACATTTAATGATGTGCAAATTCTATCAATGAACCTAAGATATCAATAAATGCTTTAGATATATATTTATTACTGTATTTATGAATATATTTCTTCTCTTAGAAATATAGTTCCAATAAATAACAAATAGGTTCATTATTAAACATTTTGCTATCAAAATCAGTGGAGATGCTTTGAAGGCTACTTTATGTACTCATGTACAAGGGTGCTTAGATTGTTCAGACGTACGAATACATTTGTAGCAGAGTCAAGAAGTCCTGGATCGTCTGCCGCACATCGGGTTTTATAAATCTATAGTTATCTTGCCAATGTTATATCTTATAATTGCTATTATGGGATAGTTAGGAGATGGGGTTTTAAGGCTTGTACTTGTAAATTACACTTTAAAAACGTTTCGTATTTCTAAACAAACGGTTTGTTTCTAAACATACAAATTTCACTCACCTTGTCTTCAGATATTTCGAAAATAGTTCTGATTTTAGGCAACTTTTAAACAACATCTATTCATTTTAAACAAATGCTCATCTAATTTTATAAATGGAGCTATTTATTGAAATTTGTGAAGGAATTAGGCTAAACAAATATTTTGTTTTTATTTAAATTTAGTTTCTAGTCTTCTCTATATTTGGAATAAATGTAAATGAAATACATTTATACGGGAAGCACTTATAATTATTTTAACATTTGCTTCCAATATTAACAAAATATACACCAGCTGTGTCTGTTGTAACACTGCCACAATAGTATTAAGATAGCTTATACAATAGTTATAGTAATATTTATATTTTGTTAGTATAAATATTATTTAACATTTGCTTTTAATATAAACAGAATGTAATCACGCACTGTCACAACGCACTATATACAATAGTTTTACAATAGTTATAGTAATAAAGATCTATATATTTATATTTTCTTAGTATAAATATTATTTAACATTTGCTTTTAATATAAACAGAATGTAAACACACACTGTCACAACGCATTATATACAATAGTTTTACAATAGTTATAGTAATAAAGATCTAGATATTTATATTTTCTTAGTATAAATATTATTTAACATTTGCTTTTAATATAAACAGAATGTAAACACACACTGTCACAACGCATTATATACAATAGTTTTACAATAGTTATAGTAATAAAGATCTAGATATTTATATTTTCTTAGTATAAATATTATTTAACATTTGCTTTTAATATAAACAGAATGTAAACACACACTGTCACAACGCATTATATACAATAGTTTTACAATAGTTATTGTAATAAAGATCTATATATTTATATTTTCTTAGTATATATATTATTTAACATTTGCTTTTAGTATAAACAGAATGTAAACACACACTGTCACAACGCATTATATACAATAGTTTTACAATAGTTATAGTAATAAAGATCTATATATTTATATTTTCTTAGTATATATATTATTTAACATTTGCTTTTAGTATAAACAGAATGTAAACACACACTGTCACAACGCACTATATACAATAGTTATAGTAATAAAGATCTATATATTTATATTTTGTTAGTATAAATATTATTTAACATTTGCTTTTAATATAAACAGAATGTAAACACACACTGTCACAACGCACTATATACAATAGTTTTACAAAGTTATAGTAATAAAGATCTATATATTTATATTTTGTTAGTATAAATATTATTTAACATTTGCTTTTAATATAAACAGAATGTAAACACACACTGTCACAACGCACTATATACAATAGTTTTACAATAGTTATAGTAATGAAGATCTATATATTTATATTTTGTTAGTATAAATATTATTTAACATTTGCTTTTAATATAAACAGAATGTAAACACACACTGTCACAACGCACTATATACAATAGTTTTACAATAGTTATAGTAATAAAGATCTATATATTTATATTTTGTTAGTATAAATATTATTTAACATTTGCTTTTAATATAAACAGAATGTAAACACACACTGTCACAACGCACTATATACAATAGTTTTACAATAGTTATAGTAATAAAGATCTATATATTTATATTTTGTTAGTATAAATATTATTTAACATTTGCTTTTAATATAAACAGAATGTAATCACACACTGTCACAACGCACTATATACAATAGTTTTACAATAGTTATAGTAATAAAGATCTATATATTTATATTTTCTTAGTATAAATATTATTTAACATTTGCTTTTAGTATAAACAGAATGTAAACACACACTGTCACAACGCACTATATACAATAGTTTTACAATAGTTATAGTAATAAAGATCTATATAATTATATTTTCTTAGTATAAATATTATTTAACATTTGCTTTTAATATAAACAGAATGTAAACACACACTGTCACAACGCATTATATACAATAGTTTTACAATAGTTATAGTAATAAAGATCTATATATTTATATTTTCTTAGTATATATATTATTTAACATTTGCTTTTAGTATAAACAGAATGTAAACACACACTGTCACAACGCATTATATACAATAGTTTTACAATAGTTATAGTAATAAAGATCTATATATTTATATTTTCTTAGTATATATATTATTTAACATTTGCTTTTAGTATAAACAGAATGTAAACACACACTGTCACAACGCACTATATACAATAGTTTTACAATAGTTATAGTAATAAAGATCTATATATTTACATTTTGTTAGTATAAATATTATTTACCATTTGCTTTTAATATAAACAGAATGTAAACACACACTGTCACAACGCACTATATACAATAGTTTTACAATAGTTATAGTAATAAAGATCTATATATTTATATTTTGTTAGTATAAATATTATTTAACATTTGCTTTTAATATAAACAGAATGTAAACACACACTGTCACAACGCACTATATACAATAGTTTTACAATAGTTATAGTAATAAAGATCTATATATTTATATTTTGTTAGTATAAATATTATTTAACATTTGCTTTTAGTATAAACAGAATGTAAACACACACTTTCACAACGCACTATATACAATAGTTTTACAATAGTTATAGTAATAAAGATCTATATATTTATATTTTCTTAGTATATATATTATTTAACATTTGCTTTTAATATAAACAGAATGTAAACACACACTGTCACAACGCACTATATACAATAGTTTTACAATAGTTATAGTAATAAAGATCTATATATTTATATTTTTTTAGTATATATATTATTTAACATTTGCTTTTAATATAAACAGAATGTAAACACACACTGTCACAACGCACTATATACAATAGTTTTACAATAGTTATAGTAATAAAGATCTATATATTTATATTTTCTTAGTATATATATTATTTAAGATTTGCTTTTAATATAAACAGAATGTAAACACACACTGTCACAACGCACTATATACAATAGTTTTACAATAGTTATAGTAATAAATATCTATATATTTATATTTTGTTAGTATAAATATTATTTAACATTTGCTTTTAATATAAACAGAATGTAAACACACACTGTCACAACGCACTATATACAATAGTTTTACAATAGTTATAGTAATAAAGATCTATATATTTATATTTTGTTAGTATAAATATTATTTAACATTTGCTTTTAGTATAAACAGAATGTAAACACACACTTTCACAACGCACTATATACAATAGTTTTACAATAGTTATAGTAATAAAGATCTATATATTTATATTTTCTTAGTATATATATTATTTAACATTTGCTTTTAATATAAACAGAATGTAAACACACACTGTCACAACGCACTATATACAATAGTTTTACAATAGTTATAGTAATAAAGATCTATATATTTATATTTTTTTAGTATATATATTATTTAACATTTGCTTTTAATATAAACAGAATGTAAACACACACTGTCACAACGCACTATATACAATAGTTTTACAATAGTTATAGTAATAAAGATCTATATATTTATATTTTCTTAGTATATATATTATTTAAGATTTGCTTTTAATATAAACAGAATGTAAACACACACTGTCACAACGCACTATATACAATAGTTTTACAATAGTTATAGTAATAAATATCTATATATTTATATTTTCTTAGTATATATATTATTTAACATTTGCTTTTAATATAAACAGAATGTAAACACACACTGTCACAACGCACTATATACAATAGTTTTACAATAGTTATAGTAATAAAGATCTATATATTTATATTTTGTTAGTATAAATATTATTTAACATTTGCTTTTAGTATAAACAGAATGTAAACACACACTTTCACAACGCACTATATACAATAGTTTTACAATAGTTATAGTAATAAAGATCTATATATTTATATTTTCTTAGTATATATATTATTTAACATTTGCTTTTAATATAAACAGAATGTAAACACACACTGTCACAACGCACTATATACAATAGTTTTACAATAGTTATAGTAATAAAGATCTATATATTTATATTTTCTTAGTATATATATTATTTAAGATTTGCTTTTAATATAAACAGAATGTAAACACACACTGTCACAACGCACTATATACAATAGTTTTACAATAGTTATAGTAATAAATATCTATATATTTATATTTTGTTAGTATAAATATTATTTAACATTTGCTTTTAATATAAACAGAATGTAAACACACACTGTCACAACGCACTATATACAATAGTTTTACAATAGTTATAGTAATAAAGATCTATATATTTATATTTTGTTAGTATAAATATTATTTAACATTTGCTTTTAGTATAAACAGAATGTAAACACACACTTTCACAACGCACTATATACAATAGTTTTACAATAGTTATAGTAATAAAGATCTATATATTTATATTTTCTTAGTATATATATTATTTAACATTTGCTTTTAATATAAACAGAATGTAAACACACACTGTCACAACGCACTATATACAATAGTTTTACAATAGTTATAGTAATAAAGATCTATATATTTATATTTTTTTAGTATATATATTATTTAACATTTGCTTTTAATATAAACAGAATGTAAACACACACTGTCACAACGCACTATATACAATAGTTTTACAATAGTTATAGTAATAAAGATCTATATATTTATATTTTCTTAGTATATATATTATTTAAGATTTGCTTTTAATATAAACAGAATGTAAACACACACTGTCACAACGCACTATATACAATAGTTTTACAATAGTTATAGTAATAAATATCTATATATTTATATTTTCTTAGTATATATATTATTTAACATTTGCTTTTAATATAAACAGAATGTAAACACACACTGTCACAACGCACTATATACAATAGTTTTACAATAGTTATAGTAATAAACTTATATATATATATATATATATATATATATATATATATATATATATATATTTATATTTTCTTAGTATATCTATCATGTAATTCCCCGTTTGAGTGGCTGAAAAAATTACGTTTTTTTGTTATTAAAATAAATTGTTTAAGAGTATATAAAACAAACAAACAATCACATAATATACTCATACGCATGCATTGATTATATATTTGTTTAGTATAAGCCCGATTCAACGCCACTTTTGATTGTCTGATAAAATTTAAATTATTAATTATGATTTTTTCAAATTTAAGTTTTTGTATTAGACAAACAACAGGCATTTCATATTTGATAAATATTTATATTTAAATGATAAACTAATGTAATTGTGGTACTGACTAACTTTAACTAATGAAAAACTCTTACTAATACATTAAATTTTTAAAAATCGAATAATAATTAACATCAGGCGAAATTAGTTGAGTAATTCATAAAACCCAAGAGTATTTATTAATTTTAGTGGAATTGATATTCCTCACTATATAAAGACTCGGTAATTTGTCTAAAGACATAGATTTCAACTTTAATAAACATCCCAACTTAGCCTCATTAAGCTACTGCATGTGGTTTTATCCAATAAAATAAAGCTGATTTGTTTTAAAATTATTGAGGTGGATTATAATAGAGCTATTAGGTGATAATCGAGATTGTATTCTTTCTCCTTATATAGAAAGTGATTTATGAATTTAAAAGTGTTCAGTGTTGAGTATGTGTGAGTAAAGGAAAACATATAATAATACCCACTTTGAAAAAACACATGTTATTTATTACGTTTAAAAAATTTATTCAAATACTAAGTGGTTTTTTTCTGGAACTGAAAAACTTTTCTATTTTATATTCTGCAGACGAGCGACATTTTTTTATTGTGTTTTGTTATTTTCATGAAACAGAACTCCTAACGAAAAACCACACACAAACACATATACCAATCATTTTACATAGTTCAAATGTACTTGCATCGCATGTAACCTGCATTGAGTAGCTAACTATTGTGTGACGTCACAATCACCGGATACAGCCTAATGGCAGGTATTACTGTAAGAGACGTATGCCCTTAATATAATCACCCAGGTGCCATTAGGAGACTGAAACACCTGCCTTTAACGATAGAAGCGCACTGATATCTTCCCGCTAAATACATGTATCTGCCAAAAAGGTGCATACATTTATAAGTTGGTTTTAAAAACAATTTTACTCTTTTAGATCAGTATATCATTCATTAAATATAGTTTTATGTTCAATTAATAAGGAATTAGATACCATTTTTTATAAAAAAGACATTTGAATAGTTTGGAAAGTATATTTCTGCAATTTTAAACGTCTTTAAATATATACACGAGATTTATGTGTATATTTATATATATAAATTTATACAAATTTCCAAGTTTGTTTTGTTGCTGTAACATTATAGACATTGAATATAGTATCAAATTTAGAATGTATTTGTATTTGTTATTTTATTAATTTGTTATTATTACTGTATTTATATACTGTTTCGAATGCTTCATTTATATTCATTCTTACTCTTTTATTAATCTCTTTTATAAGTTTCATGCTTTCAATATTTGGAAAGTGGTGCTTATTGATAATACAATGATTTGCAAAATTTGATTTATATGTTTCTGGATATTTACAAGGCCTCAAATGTTCTTTATTTCTTTCATTTAATTTTTATTTGGTTTGACTTATGTATGTTTTTAAGTGTTTTCGCATTCTATTTTATAAACACCTCCTTTTTCATGCATAATATGTGTTTAATTGTTGTTATTCATTATGTTTTTATTTAATTAGTTTCATATGCAATTTCGATATTTTTAAATATTTGGGTGATATTTTTTATTTCATTACCTATAAATAAAAATAAAGTTCATATTGTATTATTATTATTGTAAATTAAATTTTTTGTTGTTTATTAAAAATATTATAATTAAGTTTTTCAACAGTTTTCTTTTTATAACAGTTTTTTTATATTATCTTGATAAATTATATTTTTGTTTTTTAATTTATTTTAATCATTCATGGGGATTTTATGCTTACAATATCACCAGTTATATAAAGCGTTTGGTTATATGGATGATTATAAATATAACTCGTAATATAAATTAAAAAATAATTCTTCTTTTTGAATAACCTTAATTTTGTAATATCATACAAGATGACATATATATATATATATATATATATATATATATATATATATATATATATAAATATCGCAATATATATTCTTGTGTATTAATAAAGAACTAAGTCAAAATACAAATACAAGAAATATAATTCAATTAATATAAATTCAATTATAATTCTTGTAATTGTATTTTGACTTAGTTCTTTATATATATATATATATATATATATATATATATATATATATATATATTATAACTACTTACTTTTATTTACAAGTTACAATAGTTATTTAATTATGAAATATCAAGCTTTGGAAGTAATATTTGTTAATAGCTATTGACATAAACGTTTCTAATTGTTACACATAAAAGTGTTTCGTTAAACAGTTTTAACAAATAACTGTTTATTATCTTCTATTTTTTTGCAGGTATTCGAAGCTATTCCCCAAAGAATAGTTTCACTGCACCAGCTCTTAGTTACATCTGCACGTACTCAAATTTCCGACGTATGTTTTCTGGCATCAGAGCTTTCTGTAAGTAAACGTTCAAAGTTAACTACCATTACATTTTATATTATAAGTGGGTATTATATTCACAATATCAACGAATAATAGGTTTAAACGTTATCAGGATAAATAGGTAGTTACTTGAATAACCATGACATGATTCGGATAAGCGACGTTTAAGTATTTGTAACCCTTGGTAACAAGATTTTCAGAAACAGTAGGCAAAAAAAGGGTTGAGCTATGCGCATTCTGTCATAATCTTTAACTTATGTACGCTGCCGGTTCACTATTGACTATGCCGAGCTAATTCTAATTTGCATACACCATTTGTTGTATGTTTGCAATATATATATATATATATATAGGAAGAGAGAGAGAGAGAGAGAGTGAGTGAGTGAGTGAGTGAGAGAGAGAGTGAGTGAGTGAGAGAGAGAGAGTGAGAGAGAGAGTGAGTGAGAGAGAGAGTGAGTGAGAGAGAGAGAGAGAGTGAGATCTACGTTTACCGTTTTTTTATAATGATTGACTATACAATAACAGATGTGGTTGAAAATAAAATTAAGTTTTTTCAGTATAACAAGTTTGTCAAATTTGAAATATCTAAGTATGAATATAAAACAGTTTCATCGTCTATATATTTGAAAAAACAAACACTTTTCAAAATCCAGATTAGGCCCCTACATAATAGTTTGGGATTTTAATATTCAATATTTTACATAATCTATCAGTGGCTATAGTAACATGTATACAATATAATAATTTACGAAGCAACTACGAGTACCATCGCACATAATTCTGTACGACTTGTTATAATATAATCAAATTATATTTATATGAATACATATATAAAATATTATTTACTACAAATATAATTTATTACATCGCAATGCGTTTATAATCACATATTTTAATAATCAAATCAAAATTATTCTTGTAACTATTTTACTTGCAGGAGAACCAATACAAAAAAAAAACATTGAATCAAACAATATTTAAATGCCTCTTATTTATTTTTTATTTTGATCTAAATGGGCAGACTCTAAGTAAATATTTCCACTCCCGAATCCCTTAAGTTGCCTTTCAATAACATTGATCCTAATTAGCAAACGTAGCGCTGGGCTTTGACTGTTTGAGTTTCACGTCTACCACCATATCTATTGTATAAATATTGCTTTTCTAACAGCATTTTCTAGAGCTGGTAATCTGTTTAATGCCGATAGTGACTACTATGTATTTATATATAGGTATACATAAAATTTCAAGTACAATTTATATTTCTTATTGTAATTAAAAATAATGGATTTGTTTAAAACATTCAATAGCATGTATAACAAATTCAAACGCATTCAAATTCATTCACATTCAAACGCATGTATAACAGCAATTGTATTTCATCTGCACCTGGATAGCTACTTCTTGCAGTCTCCCCCATTGACCTTCGTCCATCTGAAAGAGTTGGAAAAGCAAATGATTAAGAAGTGAACGTCAAACAGTAATCACCATTAGCTTTACAGAACTAGTTATGTTTGTAACTTATTTTGTTATAACAATAAACAAAATGCCCTAAAATATAGATTAGCAGAATTATGTGAAAATTAAGACATTCCATAAAGGAAACGTAACAGATGAAACAGGTTACTTCGTTCTCTTTTGTGAATCTTATTGTCTATGTACAGAACCTATCAAAGGGCATCAGGGCAGCACTCCATTATGCGACATTCTCACTCAAATGCTTAATGGATGGAGGGGTAATTTAATTAGCACTGGCCGAGCAATTTAATTAAACCCACTTGCATTCTCATGTAGCCACTTACTCGTCTCTTATGGAGGAATGTCATGGGGTTATTTTATAAATATATTAATATAAGTGATCACGTGACAAAAACGTTATCAGTGTGCACAGACACGTACTTTATAATTTCAGTTTCTAAGATAAGCCGTGTTTCGTTAGTCACTCAACCACTACCAAAAGGCTTCAAATGTTTGTTCTTTATTTGCAATAGTATAGTAGGCATTGGGTCATTGATAAAGCTGAATTCCACGCTAAGAAAATTCTGAAACCTGAAAACTAAATAGTGAAAACACCAGCTAACAATCAAGAACGTATTTTCTCATGCGCGTTTCAATTACGAATCATTAGTGATTCAAGTTATTGCTATAACACTTATAAAGTCAGTTATACTTTAAAATGCTTGCAATTTTAATAAATTATGGTGATGACCTAGGTTACGCCGTTAGCAAAAAATAAGTTGTGGTACTCGAGGGAGTGCCAGGAGTTTAGAACTCTTATAGCCACGACTTTGTTGAATTGAGGAAAACATTTAATTTTGCGTAACTAAATATTACCTAAACATTGTTTATCAGACGCGCAAACAATGATTTCATTTCAAAAATTGGAATCAAAACAAATAACATATTAATATAGTCATGTTGAATTATTTATATTGAGTTGTACCAAAATTTAAATACATTAATATAATTATTAGTTCATTAAATCTATATTTTAATAACATTTTTCCTTAAGAATCTTCAATAAACAATGTAACTTAACCTATGTGTTAAAACAGTTGTTTTTCAACATAACCTATAACACAAAATCAGCTGTTATATGAAACCATATGCTATTGAATTCACTTCCAGGTGACCCATAGCATAGCGTGATGAAATTTATATTATACCATGAATCTGACGAAAAATATACTGACGAAAAATTGTATGTTTAGGTCCACCTAATAAATTGTTGTAGGTATCTGTATAGGAGTTTTCAGTTCAAAACTAAATTCTTGTTTCGGGCTGGTGTACATCATTATTAAGCTTGCTACCAAGCATATTAAAAGAATCTAATGTTTCGTTTGAAAATAAGGTTTCATTCCATGGTCTATATAAATAAAAGTTGTAATTTTTCTTCTTGTATTCTACTTTACAACAGTTTTCTTTTACATTCGTTTTACTTGCTATACTCCGATATTAACCTGTAATTATGGACGTTAAAACAGGTTCCGTACGTTATTTTTGACAAACGTCTTTTATGTAGGTTAGGTAATTTTTCTCGTACTTTCTTACTACTTATGGCTACCACAGGCGACTATTTATTGCATTGCATTTCTGGCACTACATATAATACCCCTTACAAGTAATAGCTTTCAGCTTTCGCCACCAGAGGTCTCCAGTTACAACGGTTTGCCATTCCGCAATGCTTTATCTGCTACTTAAATCTTCTCGTCCATGTGGTTCAAGTACAAGGGTTAACACACTTACCCAATCTGTTAATGGGGCTTTAAATGGGCACTGACCGTTGCCCAAAACTTCCGTCTGGTTAATCACACAGTCTTGCTGGACCTGAATATTAACCATTTAACATTTCAAACAAATCTAATTAAGTTGAAAACAGATAACTGTAATTAATCCCGTTTGGAATATTAAGAAACAATTTTAGGTTAGTACTTCAGTTCGATATAATATGATGCCAAATAATATTACAGTAGGTTATATTAGTTTGAGAAAATTAGTATAAATTCATTTATTTAAATTGTTCGGAGAGTATGTAATTGTCAATTTGTTCAGAATATGATTCATAACTAAAAGAGAACATAAAATACAAAATAATATAATACAATGTAAAATATATGATTTAATAACTCATATAATCTTTTAAATATTACGAGCAATAACAGGTGTTTTATTTAAAATAAAATTGTATGAAGTCATTAATCATCCATTGGATTTATTAAGGTATGTTTCGATTCAGAATTACTATCATCTATGTAAGAGCATGCTGGCTCAGACAGTTTAAGATATGTGTATGCAACCCTAAGGTTATTGTTAAGTTGAAAAGAGCATTCAACTAGCCAAGGTATGAACTGACCAAGGTATCATCTAACCAAGGTATCGACTAACCCAGTTATCATTTGACCAAAGTATCATCTGACCAAGTTATCAAATAATCAAGGTATCAACTGACAAAGGTATCATTTGACCGAGGTATCAACTAACCAAGGTATGCAGCAGTTTTCAGATAACCAAGGTGTGCCTGCGTAAACAAAATCGATTAAAAGTTCCTTGTATCCTCGTCAGTTGAAAGATTGTCCAGGCAATGAAAAAACCTTGGTCATTTGACAAACGCTACACGTTTTGTTGCGATTGACACCTTGGTCATTTGAAAGAATCCTTAGCTGTCTGGTTTGATAAAGTAACGGATTAGCCTCTAAAAGGCGTATTGTAAGAGTTGGATATGTGCTTCTCAATTTGTTTGTATGTTGATATCAATTACAATTTTTTATTATACTTTATAAGACTTTCAATGAAAAAAGCTATACAGTAATTTCTTGTTATAAGTTTCTAAGTTTTTCATAAGTCAATGTTTATAAATTTTTCATTATAAATAAATTATAACCTTATACATAGTACAATCGCTAGTACAACTAAACTCAGGTTCAATTGGAGTGCTCTCTAATGAAACGTATGTTTGCATGTCAGAATGACTATATTCTTTAAATATTTCTAAAACAAATGCTTTTTATACTCCGTGTTTTCCTTACGTAGCTCAAATATCCGGCTAGTGTCAGATCTCAGGTTGGTAACAATCTATCTTCAAATACTCAATTTATTTAAATAAACCAAGTGTTATTCCTTTAGAAGCACTGCAATGACCAACACTGAATCATGTAGAGACAGATATAAAATAAAGCTTTCTCTCGTGACATAGACGGAAAACCAATTTCCGTTCCGTCACGTGACTTCCGCCTGATTGCCTCCCGTGTTATTGTTTTCCAATTGGCATGCGGGGGGATTATCTTTTCATTTCGCCTAAACAGCTGACAAACGGGCTCGCCGTCTTGCCTGGAGTAACATGATCTCGTCGTCACATTTCACTATAACGTGGATTCGTTTGGTGAACGGACGACGAAATCAAGTGTTAATTAGTTTTACGAAATTATTAATGCTATTGTATTATATAATAATTTAGACCTAAATAAACATATAAATATATAAATTAGATGTGAATATCTTGTACAAGTTTTATATTTACCTTCATTAACGTTAGATATATTATGGTAATTATTAGAACCAAAAGAAAAGATTTTCCTTGGTTGAAATGAAATAATATAGAACACCGCAAAAATTCTTTCGGTACTAGTTAGGAATAGCATTTTCATCTTATGCTATGATAGTCCTAAGCGTAAATAGTATTAACTAGGCTTATAAATAATAATTAGGTAAATAGTACCCTGGTTATAATATTAATAATAGACAAATATAGTAATAATAATAATAATAATAATCTGATTATTATAATATACTTTATTGTTATTATATTCGTTAAGCAATAATTATTAAGATTTAGTAAGTAACGATTATTTAATCTAAGCAACATATAATTGACTAGAGAATGTGTTATACTTTTATTATTCCATCATTAGTCAACCTACACTCAAATGGAGTAACATTAGAAAAAAAATACTCCGCAGAGAATAACTAAAACTCAGTATTACGTGTGAAATTGTTAGATGTCGTATAGCAAAACCACTAAATACGTCTGCTCGAACAACTGCTCTATCTACCCTATATGATGGGAAGTACATTTATTGGAATTGTTCCGGCCATTATAAATCTCATTAGAGTCTACAGACTCTAAATTTTTTTATCACTAATATAAAAATATCCGAATTACCTTAACTATTAACGTAAATTTATTTTATCTTTTGTCCACGGCCAGTTAAAAAAATATAACGCGAAATATACCTTTTTTGATTCTGTGAAAGTTTAAGACACCAGTACAACAATAAAAAGTCGAAATCTATATGAAAATATATAAATACCTTTGTACTAGGTGTAGAATACAGTTTATTAAAACTTTAATAATCATTTTATGCATCCGCATATGTATAACGGGTAGATAATGTCTTAAATAGATAAATTTGTGGCTATTCTATATTCTTGACCTTGAACATCTTACAGAACGTAATGTTTTATTTACTTCTAAGTTGGCACAGTTTATATTTCCAGAGAACTACTACTAATGATTATCAAACATTTTTTAAACAGATAGTACATTTCTATTTACATGCCACCAATGTAAACACGCTGCTAACTACACGGTAATGTGTAACTGGTGCATGTAATGCAGCACAGAACAAACGTGCATAAATCAATCTCTCATACTATCTTGCCCTTTGCACACAGATGTATGAAGACGAACATGGCTAATCTCCTGTAACTATTTGTGCCGATTGTCTTGCAATGCAAGTAGACATTGATGAATACAATAGGAACTTCCTGTTATGTAAAGCCTGATCAAATATTATTATAGTATTTCATTTTAGAAAGATAAATAATTATTGCATATAGACACTCACTAAGCACTAGTTTATTCACGGTAACTGGTTTCGGCGGCCATGTTGCCTTCATCAGGGAGAGCTCAAATAATATATTTAACTAAAGCTTAACTAACGGATAGAGTTCTTCTCATACAAAGTATGAAGAAACAAATAAAATAAAATATTTAAGGAGTAAAACAGTAAAACAAACATAATCTACACACCAAAAAACCAATAACCATTCAATACTGCTATTTTGTTTACTTAATTTATTTCTGTATTATATAATTTAAAAACGTTTTAGCAAGACAAAAACTGTTTCTTCAAATTAAAAAAGGATACATAAATATATTTATTTTATATATTATATTACATCTGAAAAGTACATATATTCAATCACAACTAAGGTAAAAAAGAATACCATATAAAATTAAAAAGTCACCATATACAAAATTATTATAAACTAATATAAGCACACTAAACACGATAACTAAAGTACAGAGAGACCCTAAATGAAAAATTATAAACACTTTTGGAGTGTTATACTATTTCCAAATATTGTTGACTATTAAAAGCGATTTTTCTACCATCTATTCCGTCTTACCCAAAAAGAAAAATATGTTTTATGTTTCTTTCTAATACATCTGATATATATTCCTGTATTTCTATAAATAAAATAACCTACTTTTTACACTGATCTTCCGTCACGGATCCTGCATTCTATTTCTTTAGCTCTAGTATTGTCTGTTGATTTCGGAATACAAATATTCTCATATAACGCAGACTTGACTTGGCTAATATAAAATATACAATGAATCCTAAACCTGCGGATTTTCATGCAACTAACATTAGGTAATATGTAAGTAACCTAACCTCTCCTACACGTTTACCTTTCAGCCGATGAAATTAGAGTGCGCTGTAGAGATACCTATCATCTCCACCTTCAAATACTGGTAATTACTCTTTGTTTCTTACACCTCACATCTGTAAATCGGAGTTCCATGTATTACTATGACAACTAGAAGGCGAAAGATTTCATTCTTTCTAATTTATATAGTCTATTCATTAGGAACTATATTGTTCTGAAAACCGTATCAGATTTATAAAAATACTATTGTATTGTGGACTTCAATGAAACAATTCTCTATTCTGAAACGTCAGTGAAATGGCGAACGCATTCTGTGACGTTAGGAAAAATATAAACTGATGCTTTCTCGCGTGACGTAAACGGAAAACCAATTTCCATCCCGTCACGTGACTTCCGGCTGATTGCCTCCCGTGTTATTGTTTTCCAATTTGGATGCGGGGGGATTATCTTTTCATTTCGCGTAAACAGCTGACAAATGGGCTTAGCGTCTTTCCTCGAGTATCGTTTCTTCATTTCACGATATTTTTGCTGAGTTTTGAGAGTGGTCGACGAAATCAAATGAGAATTAGGTTTAGGTCATTACTTTACTCTTTATATAAATTAAATAAATTAGAACTAAGTATGTATATAACATTAATGTTGATTATTTCAACTTGGACTACCTAAACAATGGAGTATATATATATATATATATATATATATATATATATATATATATATATCACTTTCACTTATGTACGTAAACAAGAATCTTACTTGGTATTTATGCGAGTACTTTCAAAGACTGGTTATTGTCTCCATCCTCGGGCATACTGAACAGGGTTTTTGTGGACTGCGAGCTGCGTGGATTTGCCGTTGACCTTGGTGTACCGTTAAGTTCTATTTTTAGATTCACTGCACTGTGCGAGTTTTTACGTTCGTTTTGGGGTTAATATTGTCTATTAGATTGAATAATTTATCGTTTTTTGATTTTATTTGTATCTGTTCGTTAATGATATTATTTCTATTTTTATAAATTTCTAGTTGTTCCCAGATTGTCATTTTGAGGCCTTATAAAATATGTATGTATACTTTCACTTATGTACTTAAACAAGAATCTTAATACGTATACAAGAAATACGTACGTATACAAGAAAACAGTGTTGCATAATCTACATATATATATATATATATATATATATATATATATATATATATATATATATATATATATATATATATATACATATATATAAATACTATTTTAATATTGTCAAGATAGAGAGCAGATACGAGCAGTAGTTATAATTTTGTTTTTAGGTTCATTTATCAGTCGTATTATTATTTATTGTGAACGGAACTCAACTAAGAAGTGTGAGTGGGGATTAGAGCCAGTGGTAAAGAAAATATTCTTATAACATTCTCTCTCTGCCCGACATTCAGGACATTTCACTTTTAAGTGCCTCTTTTCCCTCGGTTCTTGAGAATTTAATGGGCGATGCGTGTTATTCGTAAAAGTTAAAACTGTTTCGTGAAAAAGGACGTTTAAAACGTGTAAGTGATAATGTGTTCAGCGTAAATATGGCGTCGTAATTATCCACGACTAAGTAAAATGACTCATTGGAGGATACGCATGTGTACGTTTTACGCACTTCGACAGACACGGCAATTTCCTGAAGACATGGCGAAGCCGTAGCGCTCGTTAGTTTCCCCTGTGGCTATTTCTTGTCTGTCGTTCCTTGTCGAATTGTTAAGACTATTAAAGCCTTGAATACATTGTTGCACTATTACGTAGCGTATCCAATATTACTCCAGTATTACTCCTATCGATGAAATTAATTTAGGAAACAAATTTCAAGGTTTATATTCCACCATTATTGACATACAAAATCAATTTGCTGATAGGCTTCAATAATTCATTCCTAAGAGCAATGAAGGCCAATTTGCGTCCGTATGCGATGATATTGACCAAATTAAATCTAATATTGTTTTCATTTCTTCATCATTCGTGTTCGTAGCTGACAAAAGTCCTAATTAACTACAGTTAGATATGCTGGTCATGGCACAAATCCTGTCTCACTTCAAATTTAGCATAATTTTGCTAATCAGACATTTCCTTAGTCTTAGGTAGGATATTTCTCACAGCTAGGAGCCTTGCAGAACATAAACCAATTGGGTCAGATACATTGCCTTACGTCGCTATAAAAGTAATAGAATAAATAGTTCTTTTTCTTTGTTTTGGGTTGGGTCCATTTCTGATTGCACCATTCTTGGGTTTCTGATTGCACCATTTTGTGTTTACATTTACACAAATAAATGATACATATATATCTATGTATATATATATATATATATATATATATATATATATATATATATATATATATATGTACATAGATATATGAATGAATGGTTTATATATATATATATATATATATATATATATATATATATGAATTTATGAATTACTTAACTACTGATCCGATCTCAATGAATATACACACACACACACGCGCGTGCGTGTGTGTGTAATCGTACGTGCGTGCGTACGTGCGTATGTTTGAGTGTGTGTGTGTGTGTGTGTTTGTGTGTTTATAATGGGATTAGTAAAACAGTATTATAACACATTTTACTTACGTTTGATACTTACTAGTGACATAGTTAACTTGTAAATTGTTTAAATTAGTTACATATTTTACGCGGAAGTAAAGCAGGTGCTTTGTAAGAAAGAAGTGTGCGTTGGGGATGTGAAGGGGTGCATTTTGTCATGCATAGTGTCACCCCTACTTAATTACACTGTAGGGTGAGCACTAATGAATCCACCGCTCTCCCAACTGACACCCAAGTTGTTCACGTGATAAGAATACCTTTCTACATATGTATATTCGTGTATCTTCGGAAATATTAACGCTCGTCTAAGTTCGTAGTTATGTATTTGTGTTTTTTTAAACTCACATTGTAAATGACTCTCGAAAAACATAATTATTGATTTACTTGTCTCACGGGTGTATAGTATAAAGCGCTGTTGCGTGGAGCTAACCGCACAGTTGTTCTCACCCGCTTTCTCGTACACTACCACTTCTGAAAACCTATTACATGTTTAGAATGTTCTATACATCAACAGCTTCTGCATCTAATATGTCTACTGATATTTCAAGATAGTTTTTCCATACCAAAGCTAATTTATCATTGAATTTATCTAATATCGACCGTTTCATTTAAATCATTGATTTGACAGTCTTTATGTTTGTAGGAAAGTATTTATACTGATTCTACGCAACCCTCCACATTGGTCTCGCCTTTTGCAATATCTCAAGGTCAAGTGAACGGTAGAACAGTGCTCAATACAATATGTAATATTCTTTAAAAATTTATTATAATTAGATCTATGTTTAGTGAAAGCTAAATTTAAAGACCTCAACATTGTAAGGTATTCAAATTTGAACATGTTTATTATGTACGGGAAAATACAATATCATGAACATTTACGGTTTAGGTGTATTTTGTGAAAATTTTATAGCGACGCCTACAAAAAACCTATGGGTTTAAGATAAACGTACAAATTCGCGACAGTAAAATTTCTGTCACGTCACGTCAGTCACCCCAACGTGAACTAACTGATAAATTATGGTTCACGAATCAGCTGATTTTGTGTGATAAGTTATGTTCTTTGCAGCTGGAATTATAATAAATTTATATTACATTAGATTATTTTAACTGTATTTAGCTAAAATATTGCTTTTGGTTTGAGCGATTCGGCTACGGATGAAGGCTCTTGGAAATAGCATAACCGTACATCCGAAGGCTGTGGGTTAGTAAAAACATGTACCATTATCAATTGGTGTATTTTGAGCCTTCGGTAGGCGCGTGGTTAAAGGTAACACATTGGGCGCATGGGCCACCACTGTAGCCCACTCCCTTTTTATTAAAAATGTATTACTAAAAATATTTGTTGAATTCGTTACTCTCGTAAACATTTTCCAAAACACTTTTTAATATATTCGTATACAAATATATGTAAAATTTAAATTTTAAATTGGATATAACCAATGTAATCTGATTATATTATTTTTACGCCACAAATTAATTAATATTATTATTTATTATTTTCAAATATAATTTATCAGATATAGTATACAGATTTTTAAAAACCTTAAAAATACATTGTTATGTGTAAAAAAGTTCTGTTTACCAAATAAATACATTTTAGGTTAAATGGGTAGGACTATGCACTGACAAAGATTTTACTATTGTTCTTTCCAATGTTTTATTGGTGTGTAGCTTTCATAGGATTGTCACATATTAGCAGGGTGTGGTCAGTGCATATCTCCACAATGGTTGTAGCACTTCTAGGTTGATCTATCCCTCCTTCTACCGCAGCTGTAGCAGCGCTCAGCCTTGTTGTCAATAGGTTGATGTCAGGCCGTAGTTTATAGATTCCAAGAAGGTTTCTTGCTCGCCTCTTCATCATGTACTCGTACAAAAAAATTAATGCATATCATGCTTAGAACGTAATATTTTATACGAGATTTCAGAGTTTTCTGATTACAAATCTATACGATACATAGAATTGGATGTTGGCATAGACATATCTATATTTTCAATAAAATAATAAATAAAAATTGTTTATGATTTTTGTTTGAAAAATCGTTAACATTTTACGTAGAATCTGCATAGCTGCGTCTAATATAATGTTTGTTATAAATACAAAAAATTTACGGTTTTTTAGTGAGAAAAGGGAGTTAAAATTAGAAAAAATCCGTAACGAGAGTAATATCTAGAGCAACATCGACGCATTATGTTTATACGTGTGCTAGCAGACGTTGTGACTCCTCAAATCGTTATTAACATGTTTACCATGATGGGTGTTTAAATAGTTCTTTATAATAAATAAATATATATATATATATATATATATATATATATACACGATATTTTTAAACTTATGCATTCATTTTCTGCAGATATGCTTGCAAAGGGGTGTCTTAATTTTTTGATACATCAAAAAGGCGCTGTTTTGTAAATAAAATTATAAACAATATGATTTTAAAAATTATTAATCATTTAGTTTTATTTTTCACAACACGTTTATAGCTAATGCATGGTTTAACCGGAGAAACCATACTATTTATAGCTGTACCCATACAACATGTTTTCAGTTACAGTATAATGAAAGAACTTAGAATAAGTGAAGTGTAATTCAGACTGTATTGATATATAAGACACGTCATTCGATTCTAAAAATCGATAGAAACTCAAGTGCTTCAAAATAAAAACTTAATTTACAAGAATCATTACTATTTGTAGTTGTGAAACTTCATAGGTCTCAGGTCACAGATCAAATCAGCATCAGGTATTACTTTTGGACGGAAAATGTTAAAGAAATAATCTTTGGTTGTGAAATTGTTCTGAAGTAGAAAAAAATGGTTTTAAATATACCAATGGTTTCATGAAAGTCAAATCATAATGGTTTGATGAAATCAAAATTACCCATAGTCAATACAATATAAGAAATAAATTAAAATAATTACTGTCCATAAGTTAGTATATATTGTAAATGTTCCTTTTTCTATTTGTAAATTCGCCGTTCATTACTCCACAAATAGTAGCAGTGACGCCATTATGTTGAACGTATTCTTCTCACACGAGAGCGTAATGGGAGGCAGGGGGAAGCTAATTAGCGCTCACCCTGTAGTGTAATTATTTGGGGTGACAGAATGCAGCCCATTTCATCCCCCCGGGCACACTTTATGCAATAAAAAACCCACAACATACCTGTTCTGTTTGTTGGCATGGCATGTTTTTATTAAACAACTATATATAGCCAATACACTGCACATGGCTTGCATATGTGAGCTCCAGGGTCATATTATGATGTAGACACAATGCTCAAGTCTATTTATAATAATTTTTAAAAAGTATGGATTACAACTTCCTTTTCGAAATTCCTATTCCTCTGTTTTTAAAGGTTTTACAAATCTGAGCCCTACTTTATTAAAACTATTATTTATATAGTTTATTCTCTAACCAATTGATAATAATAATAATAATAATAATGATATTGTATTCCCTAATATATTTATATTGATTATAACCTTGCTTTCAAAAGCCACTAATATTGATGTCGGTGATATTTGTCAAAGATTGATCCCCGTTTGTAATTATAATTCCATTAGTTCACTCTCTCTCTCTTTATATATAGGGAAAATAGAGAGCTTAATGGAAATAGCTCCTGCCACGTGGAAAAATAGAGTTAATTAATAAATAATTAAATTAATTATATGAAATTTGAATCTATTGTAATAAAAATATGGTCATCCACTACAAGAAAAAATATATTTCAACTTTAGTGGATAAATAAATGTATTTTATTAACGGTTGAAAATTCAAACTATATATATATATATATATTAAAACAACATAGGTTATTCAAATACAAGAACATTTATTAATTTATATCCAAAGCTTTTCGTTGGTAAACAGTACCAACATCATCAGGAATGAAAATTACAATAATGTAGACAATAGGCCTAAAACATATATGCTAAATTAGAAATAGAATTGTTGCTAAATTTATACAAATTGCCAAATTTATTTTGTTGCTGTAACATTATAGACATTGAATATAGTAATTTAGAATGTATTTGTATTTGTTCTTTTAATAATTTGTTCTTTTAATAATTTGTTATTATTATAATATTAAAATAAGAGACAAAAACATAATTTATTAAATTGCGTTAGAAAACGGTTATAAAAAAAAAACTGTTGACAAACTTAATTATAATATTTTTAATAAACAAAATAATAATTTAATTTTCAATAGTAATAATAATACAATATGGACTTCATTTTTTTTATAGGCCATGAAATAAAAAATATCACGAAATTATTTAAACACACAAATATCAAAATTGCATACAAAATTAATAACAAAATAGTAAACAAAATAAATAACAATTATAAAATAATTATTATGCATGAAAAAGGTGGTGTTTATAAATTAGAATGCGGAAACTGTAATAAAGGTTATATAGGCCAAACCAAGAAAAAATTAAAAGAAAGATATAAAGAACATTTAAATGCCTATATAGATCCAGAAATATATAAATCAAATTTTGCAAATCATTGTATTAATAATAAGCACCAATTTTCAAATATTGAAATTATGAGACTTATAAAAGAAATTAATAATGGATTAAGAATGAATATATATGCAGCCTTCGAAATATATAAATACAATTATAATAACAAATTAATAAAAAAACAAATACAAATACATTCTAAATTTGATACTATATTCAATGTCTATAATGTTACGGCAACAAAATAAATATGGCAATCTGTATAAATTTAGCAACAATTCTATTTCTAATTTAACGCATGTTTTAGGCCTATAGCTTACATTATTGTAATTTTCATTCCTGATGATGTTGGTACTGTTTACCAACGAAAAGCTTTGGATATAAATTAATAAATATTCTTGTATTTGAATAACCTATGTTTGTTTTAAGTTATTAAACAAGAAAACGTATTATATATATATATATATATATATATATATATATATATATATATATATATGTATATATATACATATATCAAAGCAACTGTGTTATATATATTTCAATTCAGGAGTTACGTATTCTTGTAATTATTTAAAAATACCGTTGATAAAATACTCTTTATTCATCCACTCATGTCGAAATACATTTGATTTTAAGCTCTAATGGAGGGCACTTGATGTTATTACATTTTTTCATATTTTAAATAATTAATTTAATTTAGTTATTTAATTTTATTAAGTAATTTAGTTCTCTGTTTTTCCACGAGATATTCTAATTCTGCCATCTGTATATACATATTTATGTTCATTAAAATAATTAAAATAAATATTTGTTTTGTTGATCTATGTTGGAATTGAATTTATATATATATAAAGAGCTAAGTCAAAATACAAATACAAGAAATATAATTGAATTTACAATTCAAAGCTTTTCGTTGGCTAAAAGTACCCAACATCATCAGGAATAATAAACAATTAAAATTAACATATGGGCAAATGAGAAATTTTTTTTTTTTTTTTTTTTTTTTTTGATCTAATTTGCACATATGTTAATTTTAATTGTTTAATATTCATGATGATGTTGGTACTGTTAGCCAACGAAAAGCTTTGAATTGTAAATTCAATTATAATTCTTGTATTTGTATTTTGACTTATTTTCTTTATTAATACACAAGAATTCATATTGCGATATATATATATATATATATATATATATATATATATATATATTACTTTCACTAATGTACTTAAAGAAGAACCAGTATGCCCGAGGATGGAGACAAAGCCAGTCTTTGAAAGTACTCGCATAAATACCAAGAAGATTCTTGTTTAAGTACATAAGTGAAAGTGATAAGTGTATACAAGAAAACAGTGTTGCATAATCTACAAATATATATATATATATATATATATATATATATATATATATATATATATATATATATATATATATATATATATATATATATGCTGATACGTATTCCTTCACGGATGGAAAAGTATGATGAAATGTTACTATCTGGAGTACATCCGTTCATTCTGCAGTCCATAAATTCGCAGTTCCGACGTTTCGCTAGAATCTCATCCAGCATTGACGAGGTGAACCCAACAACAGTATAAGAGCGAGTCCAGATAGTAACATTTCATCATATATATATATATATATATATATATATATATATATATATATATATATATATTGTTTATTTTATTTCGTAATATTTGTTTTAAATAGATATATAACAAGAGAAAATGATTATAAATATATGAAACGAAACCCCGAATATCGCATCAACCTCAAACACATGTGAATTCATATAAACTGTATGATGCTTTACAAAATAAAGCACTGTTTCAAAATTTGCTTTAGTATATGCATTCATTGAATCTAGCAAAAACAATCCAGTTATGCTTTTGTCATATAATAAATACTAAGTTTGCTACTAGTCAAGCCCAGTGCAGTAACCAGTTATCCTACGATGCACCAATTATGTCTTTAGTATATAAACAAACCTATCCTGTTGTTAGCAACATAGTTACTTTAAACATGAATATCATGTTATCAAGCAAGTCACTAGCAAATATTTAAAATTTCCATAATATATAGGTTGATGTGTGTTATCGAGAAAAATCATAACTAGGACTAAACGTAACTGTATAAAACCATTGTGGCGTAATGTTTGACATAAAAAAATGAAACCTCTCAACCACAAATAACTGTCTTCTTTTATTTAAAACCTGATGCGCATTTCGATTGCATAGCAATCATCCTCAGAGGTAATTTACAATAAAAATACAATATAATTTGTATTGTAAATTACCTCTGAGGATGATTGCTATGCAATCGAAATGTACATAAGGTTATAAATAAAAGAATAAAGTTATTTGTGGTTGAGAGGTTTCATTTATTTCTGTTAGGACTAAACCGATTCATCTCCGCAATCGTTTAGTCTAAAATTCGCCTAGCTGACGTTAAACTACGAAATTATTCTATTTGCTAACGCAGAACCATAATAAGAGTTTAAACGTTGTACATATATGTTAAACCGTCTTTATAAGAATTATAAGATGGTTCGATAGTTGCTGAGGGATCGATTCATTAATTATTGGCCATAAAAATCGAGGTTATGTTACATTAGTGATAACTATTGTGAGATATAAACACTATTTACTGTATGAGACATTTGTACTCGCTTTATTGTTGTTTATACAATATTTTTTTAACTCATGTCAAGGCAAAAGAATCGATAAACAAATGGCTTTAATCGACTCTAACTTTTTCTGCTTAATACGTTCGGATCTTGATTCTATAAATATTAAAATTCATTTCCACGCCATGAAATACAAGATATTTTTCGTAAATGAATCCATAAGGGCAAGTAAAGGGTTAAATCGTCACATTAAAATTAACTGGAGACACATTGAGTGACAGCAACCCATTTCTTCCCCCTCAGGCATTGATACAGTATTTGTTTACTGATTGATGTGCCATGTTTTTACGATGTAAGTATTTAGAGATCGCTAGACATGACCTGGATTCTTGGTATCTGTGAGCAGCAGACGGCCTGAGGAAGATTGATTTTATAACGTTCAATTTGTAAAACTTTACTCTATGTTAAATATATCAAAGTCTGTGAATATATTAAAAATATTTATAACCTAATAAAAAGAGTATTTCTATCGACATATTCTACAAACTGAACTTTCCAGAATGAAAGATTTCATAACAAATGGACTTATTGTTTCAATTTAGAAATGAGGATAACATTTACATATGTTAACGTGTTATATTATTATAACGATAATATAAGGCCTATTTTCCCTCTGAACTACAACAGAATTAGAATACCACGACACAAATACTAAAATGCTAACAGTCCTTTTTCTTGATATAAACCTGCAAACTTAATATATATTGCACTTAGTGATGGGAAAAAGTATTTAAAAGTAATAATAATAACTTTATATAAATATATATATATATATATATATATATATATCGCAATATGCATTCTTGTGTATTAATAAAGAACTAAGTCAAAATACAAATACAAGAATTATAATTGAATTTACAATTCAAAGCTTTTCGTTGTTTAACAGTACCAACATCATCAGGAATATTCAAATATATATATATATATATATATATATATATATATATATATATATTTATAAATATATATATTTTAAAACAACATGGGTTATTCAAATACAAGAATATTTATATTCAAAGCTTTTCGTTGGTAAACAGTACCAACATCATCAGGAATGAAAATTACAATAATGTGAGCTTACATTATTGTAATTTTCATTCCTGATGATGTTGGTACTGTTTACCAACGAAAAGCTTTGGATATAAATTAATAAATATTCTTGTATTTGAATAATCTATGTTGTTTTAAATTATTAAACAAGAAAACGTATTTTAAATTTATATATATATGTATATATATATATATATATATATATATATATATATATATATATAATTTAATAATATATTATATAAATAACTAATAAATTTAAAATATTTCAAAAACAAGAATACTTTCAATACATATATTATTCAAAGCTTTTCGCCGATAAATAAATATTTTTCCTGAAGATGGTGGTACTGTTTTATAGGCGAAAAACTTTAAATAATATATGTATTGAAAGTATTCTTGTTTTTGAAATATTTTAAATTTATTAACTATATTACAAGAAAACATATCACCATATTTAATATATTATTTTATATATATAACATAACCTAAATATTTGATTATATAAACGTGCATATATAACCTAGGGAGCCGGAAACAATGTAAATATTATGAATTTATACATAATCATGACTAGCGCCACTCTTATTACATTTTTTTTCCTACAGTGTAAAGTAGTTAATGTGTCAAACTCAAATGTAAAACATTGAAATAAAGTGTTTGTTTCTTCTTTTTACTTTTAATCTGCTTTAGTGTTTTTTTAGTTGCTTCTATTAGTTCACAGTGTCGTATATATATATATATTAAATATGGTGATATGTTTTCTTGTATATATAGTTAATAAATTAAAAATATTTCAAAAACAAGAATACTTTTAATGAATATATTTATTCAAAGCTTTTCGCCGATTAAATAGTATCAGCATCTTCAGGAAAAAAATTATCTAATAATAATTATGTTTATTTATTATGTTTAGATAATTTTTTTCCTGAAGATACTGATACTATTTAATCGGCAAAAAGCTTTGAATAAATATATTCATTAAAAGTATTCTTGTTTTTGAAATATTTTTAATTTATTAAATATATATATATATATATATATATATATATATATATATATATATATTAAATATGGTGATATGTTTTCTTGTATATATAGTTAATAAATTTAAAATATTTCAAACACAAGAATACTTTTAATGAATATATTTATTCAAAGCTTTTCGCCGATAAAAAAGTATCAGCATCTTCAGGAAAAATAATTATCTAATAAAATACTTTTACAAAATTAAATCATATGTACTACAAAGAATCATATGTTTATAATTATTGCACTTATGTAAATTTTTCTATAACATCAATGACTTTATAAATAGTTTGGTGCCTTGATCTCACTTGAATTTGTTCATCAATTAATTTGTCTTTAACTTTATGCTTATAAATTTCCAATGTTTCAAATATATTCATTTTTAATAAAAGAATTAAATAAAGGATTAAAAATGAATATATTTGAAACATTGGAAATTTATAAGCATAAAGTTAAAGACAAATTAATTGATGAACAAATTCAAGTGAGATCAAGGCACCAAACTATTTATAAAGTCATTGATGTTATAGAAAAATTTACATAAGTGCAATAATTATAAACATATGATTCTTTGTAGTACATATGATTTAATTTTGTAAAAGTATTTTATTAGATAATTATTTTTCCTGAAGATGCTGATACTTTTTTATCGGCGAAAAGCTTTGAATAAATATATTCATTAAAAGTATTCTTGTGTTTGAAATATTTTAAATTTATTAAATATATATATATATATATATATATATATATATATATATAGTTCAAATGCTTAGTCGTTAATAGAATACTTTTTGATCATTCACTGAAGTTTAAAGACATGTTTTGTTTGAAACTGTAGTGGATGATATTTGATGGTAATATAGGTTTTTAAAGTAATAATTCATTAATTAAGTTTAGTGATTTAATTTTAGTTTTAAATAGAAGAAAAACCTTTTACAAAAGGCGTAAGGTGAGCATACTATTTACACCTTAAGTATTTATTATTTTTATTTTATCCTTACAAATGTCACATACTCCTTTATTGGATTTCATGTCTCCTTCAATCTTGCACTCTATATAATACCGCCTTACAAGCAATAGCTTTCAGCCTTCGCCACCAGAGGTCTCCATTTACAACGGTTTGCCATTCCGCAATACTTCAACTTAAATCCCATCGTCAAAGTGGCTTAAGTACACACATTAAAACACTTTAAGACAAACTTTTAATGCCGTTAAAAACGACAGCCACTTCTCAAAAGATTAGGGTCCAATGTGTTGACAAAACTCTAGTAATCGAGGTCAATAGTCTTAGGTTATTCAGTAGGAAAAAAATATGTAAATGACAGATATTTCTTTACTTGCGTATATCGCTCATTCTAGGTAGTTTACCTTTTTAAAAAATATCTATTCCTAGTAATAATAATCGACCTGTCTACCGTGTAAACTGTGTAAGAGGTAAACAAATGTTTTTTATTTGGTAATTTCACAATGGTTTAACAGTAAAATATCTTCTTTAGAATATAGAATGTATGTTGCTCATGATGAATCACTAAGAAAATGGCAATGCATTGATCGCGAACTGAAGTACATGTACCGGGCGATAATAAACATAAGGGACGACAAACTGACGAAAGTGGAACGGTATTATATTAAATTTTTGTTTACCCCTTAGAAACTGATAATGCTGCTACCCAACAGTTGTAGAGCCTTTAATTCAGACTTTGAGCAACACTTATATTGTAACCCCCCGTAAGAGAACAAGGCTGCAGACTACCAAAACCAATAATTACCTTTTTTTATTATGTCATTCTTTCATTTTGTTATGTTAACTGTTATACAATTATACACTAGGTGATGTTAAATAATCTTTGTGGGTGGGTAGGTTACTTTTGCGTTTGAGGTTATGTTTTGTAAAACCAAGTGCTATTATTATGTAGCAAGTAAAAAAAATATTTATATAGTCAATTCCTACCTAATCACAAAAATACATATATTTTACTTACATTTACTTGTTAATTACCATTAACAGAAGAAAAGTAACTCATCCCATACGTTCAAACAGATGTTCTACCTCATAAAATATTACATAAAATCAGCTGCTTTAAGAAAACATATGTTATCACTTATTTTAAGCCAAATAAGACGAATAACTGTATT
>JBAIZL010000002.1:14962867-15042867 GCA_036971475.1 Prosapia bicincta | reverse complement strand
TTACACTCACTACTATTGTGTTACCTAGCACTTGAAAGTTAAATGCTGATAGTGGATGCTACAGAAAACCTTAGCAATGTCTTAAAATTATGGATATAGAACCAAAATAGTAGAATTAGGTTTCTCTAGCTGCAATATCTTTGATATAATTGTAAGCTGGGTACAGTACGGTCAATGTACACATTTTGTGAAATATATTTGATCTGAAATGTATTAATTAGGGTTTATAAATTGTCTGTAAAAAATCGATACAAACAAGAATTGTTTCAAGTATAAAAAAAAACAATATACAGTATCTACTGTTTGATTTTCTTTTTCCATTCTTTGTTGTTTGCGATGTTTCGAGGGAAAATATATAAAATGTTTCTTGTTTGCGATATTTTGAGGGAAAATATATAAAATGTTTCCTTCAGGATTACAACAAGTTTGTTTTGTTTAATGCGAATATTAAAAAAGTTGTGTGAAAAATATTTGCTTAGCTTTTTTTCATCTTATTGGTCTTGTAAAATAGAGGATAATATTTTCGCATAAAAGAACAGACACGAAGTACCAAAACTGGGACTGTAAATGACATTAATGCCATTGTTACCTTCAAAAGAAATACGATTGTAAATTTGTAAGTCGTATTACATGCGTACAGTCTCAGCTGTAGTGTTTCCATCTGCGTGTTATGTTTCGGAATAAATTATGCCGAATACACGTCCCTCTACTGCATACAGTAACAGCCAGTGGTATGTCAAAGCAACGGAAACCTCAAAGGTTGTAGGAATCTATTTTTCTCGATTTAGTGAAAAGAAAAATGATCAATTTGTACAAGCTAGTGGGCGAAAGAATCGAACAGGTCAGTTATTTGTAAATCGAAAAAGCAGCACGCATTAGTATTTAGCCCTTAAAAGAAGGAAATGAATACCGTTTGTACAGCTGGATATATATATATATATATATATATATATATATATATATATATATATAACTTATATTTAAATACTAAACAAATCTTTGGCGTTTTTTGATATCAGCCCCAGAGTCATCTACTCAGCTGCAAATGCTACGTCGTCTACTCAGTCACATTTGTTTTTTTAATTAAAAGAAAAATAAATTTTGACATAGAAGACAAACTTTTACAGATGAGGAATACAAAAAACAAAAATTTCTAACAAGTCTTTTCATTCGCTCAGTTGGATTTCTATTTATAATTATTAGGCATTCATAAAATTTAAGCCTATCAACAAGGTTTGTAGAGCTTAGAGTGATATTCCCAATTTAGGTAACGCCTTCAATGTGATATAATACTTACATTATAGCTTCATAGTGTTACTGACAGATTTCTCTGCGCATCGCATACACTGAAAAATATATAGGAATAGAATAGTTGTATAAGTTGCGTTTAAGTGCCTCGCAGGGTGTCCTATATCGTAGCACAAGAGATGATAAAATTCGTTAGGTCTCTAGATAAAAATAGAGTGAGGTACGGCGGAAATCTCAAAGAGAATTAAAACTTATAAAAAGGAGTAATACTGGGCTCTATATATTTCACTGTTTTAAATATTGTTTAGACAACTCTATTGTTTTGATGTAATAACTTTTACCAATTTATTATTAATAAATTCCTTCTCTTAGCTCACACTCTTCTGTTATATATTATGTAGAAATTTTCAAACGTTAATGAAATACGTTTTTATTTATCCAATCTAGTTCAAATATTTGTTTTAACCTATACTGGATTGCAATAACTGATGTTTATTAAAACATTAATATTAATGTTTTTCCAAATATTAATTTAATATATAAATTCTATAATTTTGGGGGTCTAGGTAAGATTCGAACAAATTACACTCGTGTTCGAAGTCTGGCTCTGTTTGGCACTGAGTCAACTTTTTCATAGCTAGTAATTAATATCTCAAAGATCTATATGAATATTTATTTACCTCCATCTGGTGGTCATCGATACCACTTTTGGGCAATATTAAATTATTACCATGGTTACCACAGAATACGATAAACAAAGCACTAGGAATAAAAATGAATAAACCGAATAAAATATATAAACAGGATTAACGGAATTGAGCCTTGGTTCACAAACGAACAATGCGAACTGAAAGCGCAAAGAAACTACAGCACAATACAAACGATGTAAAAAAGAAAGCGTAATAATAGTAACAAAACAAAATAATAGCCTAACCCTATACAAAGAAAGGAAAATGGAAAATTGCAAGGATATTCGTTTTCTATTTTGCCGTTTAGTATTGTTATTGTGATATATGTATATACATATTTATATTAATTGTAATTATGAAATAGAACGAAAATAAAATACTTTTTTCTTTGTTAATTTAAGTAGGAATTGACTTTGAAAAAAAATGTTTCTATTCCTTGTTTTAATAAATAAATTCCTTGACTTAGGACAATACTTATTTATCAATAATGTTTAAAGTTTAAATCTAAAATATTATAATAATATAGGAAATAATAAAAGCAGAACTTTGTAAAAGATTTGAATTAATAATACAAATAAGTAAATCACTTGTAATATTAGTTACAAAAAGAAACAAACGATATTTTCTACGGAAACGTTTTAGGAAATTTTTTGTTGTTGTAGGCCTATATTTAATCGGTTTCTTACATCAGGCTACTGACTGATGTTCAGTAGTTACGTATTTAAAGACGAACGCAATCTAGCGGGCACAGAAGCAAAGTGGCAGCGATCGCCCAACCTTCGTACTGCGTGCCTGATAGTTACGTACATCACTTCCAACGTGTTAAAGCCATTACGGGCACGCATCCCTTAGTACGTGTCACCAACCTGCCGCCATTGTTTGTGATGCCACCCAATATATAATTACCCTAAGCCCTTTGTGCGAACAACAGGCCCATTACAATTGTCGAGCCCGTGGCATGATTAATATATTTCGTACTCACCTCCATGGCTTTGTCACTCGTAACAACGGGCTGTGCGTTCCGCGTAAAACATCCCGGCGTTTGCATCACGCTGAACTGATGACTTTGGTTTTACAGATTTATCAAAATACCGCAAATATTAACGCCGTTATATCTCCCTCAAGGGAGCTTTAAGTTCGAAAGGAATCTCTAGGAATCCTGTATCTCCACCGCATATGCAAAGAGGTAGTTTATTATGATGTCCAATAAATACTATAGCTTAGAAATGTGCAGGTAGTTTCAGCGGTGAGATAAATAGAAAGAACTCTTCACAAATTAACAGTTGTTGGTCTTAGTTTAATGATTTACCTGTGGACGTGAAGTGACTGTTTAACGGCTTTATATCTAATAAATTTTGCTTCTATGCCCGTTTTCTGAGTTTAATTTGTTGGCTTTAAATTTAAATTTACAAAAATTTAATTTTTATTCAATAAATTAATAATTGATTCGAATGTAAGTAGGTTGGTCGATCCTTATAGCCCCTGTGTGTTGACATCGTGGTCCTCTTTGTCTTCAATATGACGATGAAACCTTTTCAATATCCTCTCGTCTGCGCCTTCCAAAATGTAGTATTTTACCTTTGACTTTCGGGGTTGAACTCCTCTCACTCTGTCTACCTTCCCGAACTTCTTCCTCTGGCACAAAATCTCAACAGGTCTCTCTTCCTTGACGCCTTGAACCTCTTTCATCGTTTCTTTCTTTTTTTTGCATTCTTGTATCTTTTCTTCTATCTTGTGTAACAAAGGTCTGCCTTTTTTAAAAGTTTAACCGGTCTTGCGTTTGTTGTCTTTATCATCAGTTTCCTTTGTCCTTTCTGTAAGCGGCTTATTTTCGAAATTATAGCTTCCCAGAAAAAGTAGTTACTTTAGCAGCTAACGGCCTATTGGCTTGTTTCTCATTAATCTACCTCATTGCCAGTTCATTATTCGAGTTCCCAGTTGAAATGTTTCTATAATTTTTTATCTTGTTAAAGTGACATTACAGGAACCTTCGCATTACAATAGATCTATTACTATGCTAAATTGCTTCACAAGTATGTTTAAACAACCCCTATTTCTCAGCAGCTACACTGAACATATCTTCCTTCATATGTGTGTGTGTGTGTGTGTGTATTTTTATTTCAGATTTAAAGTTTTTATTTTATCCTAATTAAACTAAATCAGTTCTCCTACCAGAATTTTCCTTTCTAACCTTATCTTGCATTTTCTTATAATAGTCCCTTGCAAGTCTTCCTGCTATTATTCTCCTTCGATGGACATATTAAAGCTCTTCCTCTCGAAAACCTCCCTTAGACCACCTAAAAATTACATTGAAAATTATATTTTTATAATTATCTGTCATGCAGATGGTATTACTCTTAAAAACGAAAATCAAAATACGTTTCAATGCAACAGTAGCAATGAATACAGGAAAACTAACAAACCGTGGTGGTGAAGCCTAAAAATGTTGATATTTTAAAGGACTCAGAAGCCCCCTCTCTTTACCTATTAACTAGAACATTTAGATTTCCAAGCAGTATTTTTAAATTCACTGATAACCTTTTCTTATAGTTATAAAATGTGTACAAATTTTAGGTTTTAAAAATCTCCAATTTTAGTGTTTTCTGGACGTAGAACGTGAGACGTGAGTAGGAATGTAATTACAGAATAATAATAGAGTTATTTATGTGTTTTCTTACTGTAATCGAATCAAACGATAAACAAGTACAATCAAACCAACGAAGAAATTATTTGATTATAATTTCGCAATCACTAATGGTCAAGATTAACTTTATTGCTACTAAAAGTAAGTTTCACAACAAACGTACAGGAAATATATCGTTAAATGTTTCAGGTGACGCCTATGTTTTAGAATCCTTTCTAAACGCAAAGTTATTACTTTTCTGTTCATCATTTACCAGCTAAAGTATATAATAACAATAGTTTCTATTCATCCCCTTAGTCTCAAATACATTTTATAAATTGTACTGGATAACTTTTGGTAGAACAGATTTTTGAAATAATTTTTCTATAATTAAATTCAATAATGGATTTATTTTACTTTTGTATGGGAGAAAAAACTTTCACAAAAGGGGCAAAGTATACAATATAGCCATCCGTCCTATTTGGCTTTATATAAGTGATAAAATATGGTTTTATAAAACAGCTGATTTTATGGTATAGGTTATGTGGTAGAACACCTGATTTGACTTGAAGGTTATGCTACTTTATTTAGAATATTTGTAATTATTTAGTAGAAAGTAACTAAAATAATGATTTTTTTATAAACCTTAGTTGGAATTGACAAAAAAAATTGCTTGTTCTTCTATCTAAAAAAAAAAATGTGAAGATGGAAAAATAATCGCTGAAGCGTACACGAGGACTGCAGTTATAGATAGCCTATAACTTGGTTAAGTTGTTTTTGATCGTATCTATTTGAATGTTGCTTAGAGTGTTATAATTAACATTTATAGTGAAGTAATATGTGAATGACTTTATAACGTTTTACAATACATCCATCACGTTTATATTTTTCTCCTGTGATTGGCTCCCCTATCTGAGAGGGAATCGCTGGTCATTACCGTACGCCCTAAAGGGTATTTAAGCGGCGTGAAATTATGCGTTACAGGCTGCAACCCTTAACAAACCTCTCGCTCATGACGCACTTTGTGTCATGCGAGACATATTGTAGGAAGATAACCTAAATCAACTTCTTTAAACATAATTAAATAAAATAAATTAGATAAGAATAAATACATGATATTGTGAGAGTGAGCGAAATATATATATATATATATATATATATATATATATATATATATATATATATATATATATATATAAAGAACCAAGTCAAAATACAAATACAAGAATTATAATTGAATTTACAATTCAAAGCTTTTCGTTGGCTAACAGTACCAATATCATCAGGAATATTAAACAATTATTAAATATATATATAAAATAAAGAACATAAGTCAATATACAAATACAAGAATTATAATTGGATTTACAATTAATGAATTTTACAATTGTAAATTCAATTATAATTCTTGTATTTGTATATTGACTTATGTTCTTTATTAATACACAAGAATACATATTGCGATATATATATATATATATACATGTCTCAGACAATTGCGTTAATTTCCCATTATTGACAGTATTAAAGGCATAATGTGGCAAGTGGTGGATATCATTTTATTTTTGTCTTACTACAATAATATATGCAGCCTGTGTGTGTGTTTGTTGCAATTAATAAGCCCGCCATACAATATACTCAACATTTACCATATAACTCAATTATCTTTTCTCGTTTTAAATATTAAAAAATTGGAAATTTTGAATTTAACTGTTTTGTATATACTAAAATAACATTTTCACCATTTCAAATTATATAATTAATTTTAAATTTATAGACTTTTTCGTAATGATGACCAGACGTTTTGACGAAACCAGCAAACCTGATTTGGTTTTACTGATATTTTACTTTACTTATTTATGCTAATTAGCAATATTATTTAAATTAAAATATTACGAATCTATTCGTTTATACAAAAAATAATAGCTAATATGATTTATTAAGTTTATAAGACAAGTAATATAAGGTTTTTTTTAAAGTAAACTCTCACTTAAATCAAAAAAGAGATTTGTTGTTAGTTCCTCGTTGTTTTATAATTACAATGGATATACATATATATGGCAATCATCTAATTTTCTTTATATGTATGGTGTTGGACTATTATTTTTGTTTGTTACTATTTTATACGCTTACTTTTTTCGTCGATTGCATTGTGTTACAGTTTCTTTTCGCTTTCCTTACGGATTGTCCGTTCGATACCATTAGTCTAATGTGTATTTTATATTTGTCTTTTTATTCACTTTCAATCCTAGACAATATTTATGATATTTTGTAGTAACCATATAAAAAATCTTAACATTATTCAATGGAGATTTGGGGGCGGCTTTTTATAATACGGTTGAAGAGCTGTTCGCCGATCGGTTGCATAACCTTCCAGGTTTCTCTTTTTGACAGCCAGGGAGAATAATAGAAAAAAATACAGAAGCGTTATTTGTATCGAGATAATTATTTGTACCTCGTGATAATGTATCCAATGTCCTTGTGTGGCTCGGGAGAACTGCATTACTAACGGGACAGGTAGCTACAAAGAAAGAATAATCTGCTATTTTACGAATGGGATTGAAATTCTTATAATGGAGGTAAAAGAGGTGGAAGAGGTCAAAGTAGTTCGTCTACAAAATTAACACATTGTTACAACCATTGTACTAGAACAGTCAGAATCTCCAGTAAAACCGTAACGAACATTGGAAATGTTTGTCACACCTTTGTCAAATAAATGACAAAAAAAGATTCAAACAATAGCATTAACGAAATCAGAAAAAAACGCAAACATAAAAATAAAATTAAACCAGGTTTCCATAATCTACAAACAATTATATGAGCATAAAAGCTACTGTATTTTACTGATAAGCCAAAACTATTTTTAACTACACCTCCCTAATTCGTTTATCTCCCTAATTTAATCATCCAACACTCGTTACAAAACCGCTTCCGTAGCGTTACATTTTACTTGGCAGAGCAATTTAGCAGCCCGGGGTTATCCTTAGCTAATTACCTCAATTAATGAACATCCAGAGAATCCGGAGTAATTTAACATCTTACGGAATACAAATGATTAATATGGCTACAAACTTAATATACTTAAAGACAATTTGTAGCTTAAGGGTAGTTTGGGGGTCTGTTTTTTGTTCAATTGAAGTGTTTCTCGAGGAGCCATTAGTTAAGATAAGGTTTGCCATTAGCGGTGATGTATTTGTGTAACGAAATAAGCGTGTAATATTTGGAAGGGGTGAGGGTTTAACTACACCCCATGTACGATACTCGTTCTCCAGCACTTCGAGAAAACGTTTAGTTAAGTACCGCACTATTATACTCCACTAACAAAGCTTATGAACTCTTATTTTTTTATTATTTTTTCCATGTTAGATAATGATGCGTAACCTTTTTACAATTCACAAGCTTTCTATCAACTCGTACTCCTTACATAAGTCTTGTTCAAGTTTTCCATCGTTTATAAAATACTTTTTATTAATCCACTCAAGTTGGAATACATTTTTTGAAAGTTTTTAGGGGATGACACCTGATGTTAAAAAAAGAATTTTCGAATAATAATTTATCAATTACATTCAAGTAATTAATTTAGTTTTAGGCCTATATGGGAAAAACACTTTTCAGACAATGGTCAATGTATGCAGTAGAGTTATTTCGTCATATTTGGCTTAGAATAAATGGTAACTTATGATTTCCTAAAACAGCTGATTTTACGTTATAGCTTATGTGGTAAAACAGCTGTTTTTACTCATGGTTAATGTTAATTTATTTATACTAATAGCAATTAATTAATAAATGGTAATAAAATAAAAGTTTTCTCTGTTAAATAGGTAGGAGTTTACTTCAAGATTTTTGTTGTTTATATTACTTTTATTTATATAATGTGTTTAAAATTAATGACAGATCACAGAACAATTCATGCTTATACAAATGCCGAATATACTATTCAAGAGCGAAAAGTTAGATTTTTGAAACGTAGATTGTATTTATATATATATATTGGTCTGTGATCTGTGAATACCCATAAACACATTAAATAGTGATTAACAGCCATTCTATATTAAAAATTTATTTTAGGTTTATTTATAATAATGGTATTATAACTCACAATAACAGAAAAATTGGTGATTGTAAAAAACATATTATTTAAACGTTCTATAATGGAAATTTATAACTCTACACGCCTAACATGAAACTAAACTTTTTTTGTAATGTAAATGAATGCGGTTGATTTGCCCTTCAGGTCAATTTTTATTTAAATATCGAAATATTGTTGCTGTTTATGACGAGCTGGTTGTTAATTCTTAATACACTTTTGCTATTATTTGCGACAAGAGTTTTTGGTAACTAAAAGTTGTTAAATTGTTAACTTACACTTGGAAGAAACGTTTTCGTCTTACGACTTCGGACGTGGCTGAAGAAATCGTAAGACGAAAACGTTTCCTCCAAGTGTAAGTTAACAATTTAACAACTTTTAGTTAACAAAAAGTCTGGTCGCAAGTAATAGCAAAAGTGTAATAAGAATTTTGATTTATACATGAAATAACTAGTACGCTACCGTCCTCATGCCTAAAATACATAAGTACACAATTAAAGCTACCTACAATAATTACAATAGTTTACAAATAAACATAGACGAAGTACAACCTCTTATAATGATAAAACATTACAAAAACCGCTAAAATAAGTAAAGTCAACAAATGTTTAAATAATTCTAGCATAGCAAGTATAAGTTATTACAATTTTAATTGTAAGAAAAACATGACAAAACCCTATCCGCTACTTCAGTACATTGATATACTATAGGCGTAATGACGAAAACATTGGCCTTATTGAAACGTTGCCTGTTTAAATAAATAATTTTACCTGATTCGCAAGTCAACAGCTTTTGTTTAAAAATATTTTTGAGTGTAAACATGATTAATTAACATTTGTATATTTCAAATCACCAAAGTATCTGACAATAGTCTGCAAACCTATCCGGGTTTTCAACGCTGTAAGAATGAATACCTTATTGGTGTATATCATGAAAGATGTAAGACAGAGGTCGAAACGTCGGGCATTATCACTAATAATAAGAAGCATAGTAGAAGTTATAGGTTCACATTAATCTTTACGGTTCACATATTTACCATAACTATAGATAATTACTTTAGTCTGTCTACTATACGAATTTGAAACATCTGATCGCTTAAGTAATCCATGCATGTTTTGGTGAACAGCTGCTATATTCCATGGCGTTTGTCCAACTTTCTTGAGCAAATATCTTTACAAATAGCGTAAAAAAATGTTTTTGTAAAGATCCTTTTTAGTATGCCTTATATTGGGTCTACAATACCAAAAACATTTCAAGGCCATACCTATTGTAGGTTTGGCTGCGCATTCACTATGAACCAATCAGCAAGGTTATCTTAAATACTGTTAGCAATGTCTTAAAATTACACTCGCTAGGTTTAAATTTTGTTAAAATTAAACTGTATGGTTAAATGTCGTTTCAAGTCCAAATTCTTTGATATAGATTTCTTGTGCCTAAGGATTTGTAAAATTATTTTATAATAATAATAACTATTCTATTATTTTAACAAAATAATAATAACAAAATTCCGTAGATTACACCTGCAAAAGTTAATCAGCATGAAACAACCTCTAGATATTTGTACGAGTACAAAGACCTGAAGATGGTAATGTATATGTTATCGAAACGTCGTCACTAAATTATTAAATGACAATGATTGACTCGCAAACCAGTCTTAATACTTCTGCAAAATTTATAGCAATGATTGATTATCCTGTTGAATTATTTATATATATTTTTGTTTGTCTATTTATTTGTTTGCATCATTAAAGAAAACGAATGATCCAAGATGAAGAATATTAGAGGTTATGTTAGAGAAATGAAAAATACTGGTGATTGTATAGAAAAATAATATGACAATTATATTCAATAAACTAAAAATATTTCTCGTGTAAGAAAATAAAATTATTTTTAAAAAAAACTATGTATTTTCAACTAAAGTAATATTCTCGAGGAGTTATTTTCTTTAAAACTATTAGCGCTAGTACCCATAAAGTATTGACATTTTTTTAAATATTATATATTGAAATAATGTTTGAACAATTCCTATAGCGTATACAACATGTAAGTGTAATCCCAGCTGTTCATTGTTACCTATAGCAACTAAGTGCATAGCAACCAAATAACAGTTCTTATTCGGTCAAGAAAAAAACCAAAATGAGCATTCAAAGAGCACTCCAGAACTGGATTTGGCTGTTACCTTTGGTTGCGTTTTTGGCATGTTTAGTAATTTTAGACTGTTTAACCGCGCAACCGTTTAATGAAGCTGATATTGCCAGTTTTCCTTATGTCGTGTACATTATTGTCGGCCAAGTAAGTTGTATTTCATGTTTTAGGTTAAACTAACTGTAACTAGATATACCTATATAGGTTAGCTTTTCTCTAACGAAAATCAAGTCCACCCATTTCTGTACAATATATATATTTGATTATATATAATTACAATATATATATATTTAACTGTAAATCGAAGGAACAGTTTTAATCTTGAGTTTATTTAAAGCACCCTAACCTATAATTTAGTACAAGACGTTGGTGAGACATAGGCTAGTGTAGACAGTACTGAAGATAGAGTTTAGAGTTTGTGTATTTTAACTAAATACTGATTTTTATGACGTCACATTGAATAAATTTACATTCATGTATTGAAAGGATAACTTTTATAGCGACGTCTAAAATCTTATTAAAAATATAATTTCGCGCCAGTGTAATTTTCGTCAGGTTACGGAGCCTGAATTAAATAATAACATATGACTTCGTATATCAGCTGATTGTATGTTACAGGCTATGTAGTAAAACCACTGTTTTAACATGTAGGTTATGTTACATTATTTAATGAACATTGTTAGGGGAAAAGGTTATTAATAAATAGATTTGATAAATTCATAAATATATTATGTTTATAAATTTTGTCCATCCTCAATACATATAATTGAATATATCGATAATAATAAAATACGAATTTTTTAACCAGTTTTTTAATGAAACCATTATTAGGCACCTTTGATAACAAATTTTTAGGTAATTAATCATTACTCAAAATGTAAAGTTTTAACAATTCAAAACTTCAGTAGAGTTGGTTATAAACGTTTCATTCCTGACGAAACTCCTGCCAGTGGCACAACCAAACGTTTTTTATGCTACGCCGTAATAATTTTTTCTTGAACATAATAATAATAATTTTATGAGAATTAGGATTGTATTTTATAAACGCTGCTAGTTTTTAAGAAATATATGTTCTATGTTTATGTTAAAACAGATAATATAATTTGAGTTTATAATCAAATGTGAACATTTATACCTGTTAAAAGTTTAATATTTAATATAAAACAGAGAAATTGTTGAAATATGTACTGATTTTGTTGATAGTTTTTATTTATTAACAACTTGATTTGTATAAAACACTTCATCTATATTTGCAGGATGAAAGCTTTTGCGGCGGAGCGTTGATACACCCCAGTTACGTCATAACTGCGGCATCCTGCCTGTTGGCTTGCAGGGTCAATCCTTGGCATGCCACGTCCTGCCCCGACTTGGACACGTGTAATATAAAAGTGTACGCAGGACGAACGATGTCTGCTAGTAGCTATAGCAGCACTGCCCACGTGTCCAGTGTGGCTGCTAAGGTACTCTACCACCCAGAGCTAAAGTTTATGGACTACGATGAGAGGTCAGTATAGGCGTATGTACCGCTTTTACTTACATTCGATATCACAGATTAGAAAATAATTACAATTACGTCATAGGTGGAGTCCAAGTGTCCTTATCGTGTTCATAAATATGTTTATGGCGTTCTAGAAGTAGGCTTTGTTACAGGTTTATTCGTTAATAAAATTGCATTTTTATCGCCTGATTAGAAGCAGTAGGCTATTAAGCTGCTTGAAGTGGGGCAACTTGTGACAGAGTGCCTACAAAACGTAACGTGTAGAATTATTAGTGTTTACTTGTTTGAACAAGTAATATGAACTACAATTTTTCAAGGTCAATTCCTACTCATATCGACACAGAACATTTTAATTTTAGAAACTTTTTTATTAAATAATTACAGTCAAATAACATATCCTGTAGGTTGAAACAGCGGTTCTACCACATAACCAATAATATAAAATCAGCTGTTTGTGAAATCATGTTATCACTTATATTAAGGCCTTGTGTCAAAATAACTTTACTGCATGTCTTGACACTTTTGGGGAAAGATTTTCTCCAATTTAATACTAAAATTAATTCATTAAATTTACTTAATTTATCAATATTGGAAAACACTGTATTAACATCAATTGCAATTCAATACAGGTTTAAAAACATGCATTTTACTTGAGTAGATGAATAAAAATGATTTTATTAGGGTTGAGCATGTCAACAAGATGTATGTAAGAAGAGTGTGAACTAATAAAAGAAAATTGAATAATTTATAAAAAGAGATATTGACGCCACATATCAGTTATTTTATAATTTTTTTTCGTGTAAATCTCAAGTTGAGTTTACTTATTGTTGGTCTTACTTTATGTACCATTTAGAATATTATTTAAAATAGACAAATTAAATGCTAAAATTTTGTTTCACTATAGTTTTATTACCTTTTTAAAACATCGTATATTCGAATAATATATCAAAGGAATGAAGTCATAAACTGAAACTGTGAAACTTTTTGTTTAAAAAAACATTTTATTTCTATCGTGTTATACAGTATTGGCTAATTATTTAAAATTTATAGCATTTGATTTTTTATATATTCGTTTTAAATTTAATTTAAAGCTTCTATAGAACGCTACATATTTTAGGACAGTGGATTTTAATATATATATATGTACACATATTTTTGCTATTTTCAAAATATTTAGAACATTATGTATTACCATTTTGAACATAATATTACCTATTTGGTTTCTCTTCGGCCCCTTTGACAAGAGCTATATTTGGGTTTATGAGAATTTATTGTAACATTTTAACAGCTGATTGTCTATAAAAAGATTTACAACAAATCTGTATACATTTACTTACCTGTAATATATTAAAAACAATTATAAAATATAACAATTAAAATACCATTGTGATTACAATAAATAAAAATCGGTTGTATATAATTTTTACAAAGCTTGTTTTTTGACATATTAATTAATTTCAGAACACTCATTACAGCTTTTCTAAACTCCTCTCTCTCTTTCTCTCTTCTATCCCCATCTGTCTCTCTCACTCTCTCTCTCCATATATATATATGTACGCATTATTTTTGCTATTTTCAAAATATTTAGAACATTTTGTATTACCTGTTTTGAACATAATATTACCTATTTGGTTTCTCTTCGGCCACTTTGACAAGAGCTATATTTGGGTTTATGAGAATTTATTGTAACATTTTAAAAGCTGATTGTCTCTAAATAGATTTACAACAAATCTGTCTACATTTACTTACCTGTAATTAATTAAAAACAAATATAAAATATAACAATTAAAATACCATTGTGATTACCATAAATAAAAATCGGTTGTATATAATTTTTACAAAGCTTGTTTTTTGACATATTAATTAATTTAAGAACACTCATTACAGCTTTTCTGAACTCCTCTCTCTCTTTCTCTCTTCTATCCCCATCTGTCTCTCTCACTCTCTCTCTCTCCATATATATATATATATATATATATATATATATATATATATATATATATATATATATATATATTTGGATAGCTAGTTAGATACAGCCATATACATTCATAAAAGCTACACTTATCAAAGGTTTTAACAACCAGTATTGTTGCCAGTATTACTAAGGTCGGTTTACATGTTTATTGACACTAGGGTATATTTTATATAGGCTGTGGCAGTTTATTTGACTGGCACCACAGTGTACGCTGTATCCTTCTTGCGTGATTGGCTTTGGGATTAGTCCACATTTTGTCCGAATTGAGTGTAGTTCCATGTGGAATCTTAATTTTCGTAGGTGTCATATTCCTAGAATTTATTTTAACCGAAATTATGCACGTAATAATATTTTTCCAAACTGTATGACTTCACTGGATAATAATTAATGAGAATATAACAAATAATTAATATTTAACTATGGTTCCTTGTGAGAACTCTTATTGCCTATTTAGTTTCCATTAACTTTCGAAAACGTCTCCACAAAACTTCCTTATTTATTTTTTTTAGATCTCTATCGTACCTTAAATTAAAGAAATAGTGAATATCATTTTTAGAATATAGGTTAGATTGAGTTTCCGGATTGATTTTACCCGACCCTTAACGAATCTGTAAAAAACTTGAAAAAATAACTTGCTAACACTGTTTTTTTGTAGCAAAATTTCAGCAAAAATGTATAGCAAAAAAACTCATAAAGCTGTTAACCGCGCATTTCTTTTCTGCATTTTTATCAATGAATGTACGGAAGTATTGTGTTAAAGAGTAATGTCTCACCCGGGTCCTGTCACGTGGCCATAATCGATTGTAAAATTATTTGTAATGAAGCTAGTCAGCTGATTATCTTTTACTTTAAGGTAGAAGGCTTCGTTATAGTTATACCAAAAGTTAGGTTACCTAAGACTAATATTACCAACTCAATGATTGCTATATTTGGTTCCAGTTGCAAATGGAAGAACGACATTGCCGTCATTAAACTGCTGACGCCGCTAACAGTACAACCAATAGACATGAACGATTTTATATACGTGGAGGACTATAACGTGTCGAATTTGTTAAAGGAAAGCTTCACCGACTGCAAGGTAATTGGTTACGGTTACAAAGAGGCTCCCGGGAATGCCAAGTTCCTGGGGGGAAAACTGAAATGGAGCCAGGTACACGTGAACGACATCCAAGACTGCTACGACACCTACAACAGGCCGGACTTCCCGGGAAGGCTACCGGTGTACGGGTTCTGCAAGTACAACGATTTGTGTTCGAGTGATCCGGACGTGAGCATCTGTGCGAATGATGCGGGAGACCCGCTGGTGTGCGGCGAGGATCTGGTGGGCGTACTGAGCAAGGTGAATGCGAGCAACTGTTATGCGACGGGCTACAAAGGGAAAGCAGACAAGAGCAAGGACATGACGTATCAAGGGTATACCCGGATAGACGTGAACAGGCAGTGGCTGGATTCGGTTATAGCCAAAACATAGCCTTCTTTATTATGTGCGTCTCTTGTGAATGTTGTTGAAAGTCCAGATTCAGAACCACGCTCATTGCTATAGGACTGCATTTTTTACAGTTTGACGAAACAAATATTTCATAACTGTGGCCGACAGTGGGCTCTTTCAAGGTGATTCAAGGTCAAGGATCAGGGAACTAATTTTGTTTCGAATAATGAACGATATTTTCCATCCCACTGCAGAAATAGTTATAAAAAAAGCTGTTCAGTTTAACAACTTATTTAAAATAATGAAAAGAGCTGTAACACTTCAAGTACATTTACAAACATTAAATATTATCTTTTTCACACTTAAAACTTTGTTTACTTCTTGACAGTTAAACTTATAACAAGTTTAATAATTAAGAAAAGTAATCAGTTATCAACCGTAATGGAACACTGTCAGATATTGAATTTTATCACAGTTCACAGTAACATATCTTCTGAAATAATGATAACCATTTTGTTCATAAAGATAACAAAAGTAATAGTAACAGCTGACTCGACATGCCTATCAGACTGGCAGCGCAACTGGCGGCCGAAAGCGTAACTTGACAATCCTACTATTATTACCAGCTTTTTGCATAGTCTAAATGAGAAGAGCTTTTCGTTACAAGTAACGAGGGCCGAAAGCAACTAGTTTTGAAGCACTGAGAAAAATAGTTTTAAATTAATTTAGAATCTCTTACCGAAAGTCAGATAAAATTCGGATTGGCAACGAACGTTTGCCTGATCTCTTACTACATGCAATGGAGTTCTTAAACTGGATATTAGATCAAACTCTTGAATGCTTAGATAGGTCGGGAAAGCAAAGCCAAAACTAATAAAGCAAGAAACATGAAACAACTTTCTCAAGACAAATACGCAGTAATAGATGGTTTAAAAAATGTGTAGTTTTAACGGGTAAATTACTAAAAAAAAATAATAATAATTAAATGAAAACATTGGAAGAAATTTTCTTTTACAACAGACATATTCAAAGACTACACAGAAGTACGTATGCACTACACCAAGATGTTTAGTGAGACATTTACATATTCTACAAGGTCATTTCCATAGACACTAGTTTTAATAAAACATATAAAAGACATACTCGAAACTCACAAATTAATCATTTATGGATTCACAAACGTGGCAATGACAAAGTAATCATCATTTTGAGTGTTTCTACTACAAACTCTAACTTACAACTAAGGGTTAGTTGGAGTTTGTAGTAGCAACACTCACTGATGATGATGACTTTGTCATTGAAACGCATATGAGTAAAAAAAATGTTTAAATTGTGAGTTTTGTTTATGTCTTTTATTTCTTTTAACAAAACCTCACAAGCTAAGCCCAAAGAATTGTTGTACAAGTTTTAATATTAAAGTGCAAGCTTGTTATACTTTCAGAATAAAATCCCAATAAAACTTAGTAATTTTATCGTTGGGTTTATTTAATGTACAATTTAACGATATTACAATAAAATTAAAATTCAGTAATTGTAATTTTAGGCAGCATTTTGATAAAGTATTCCCTTACATCGTTTATGGAAAAATCTTTAAACTTTGATAAACGAAAATTATAAATATTTGATAACAACGGTGCGATATCAAAAATTGATATATTTTTGTCTTAGAAATTCTGAGACTGATTCCCGGACAGAAGATGCTACTTTGCTCATAACAACTACCTAAACTCAATGTGAGGCCTAAATTCAGTCTAAACAAATATTTAAATGACAATAATAAAACCCCAAAGCAAAAACTATATTGGAATGATTATCATACGGATAACTACATAATATTGTTTAATATTAGACGTGCATAAAATCTAGTTACGTAGTTATAAAGCTATGTAAAGTCATCAAGATTACGCTTTTGAAGAGGTTAACCGTTTAAAAAACATCTTTAAGGTTGTAAGGTTATACTTCAGGTTATATATGGCAATACAATATGAACTATATATTTTAAATATCACGGCAGTGTCCGAGTTTAAAATGTTGAACCAATATTATAAGCTATTGGTTTATGAAAGAACAATTATTACATGTTACCATATATATATTTATTGTTTTTCTGCAATATTTTCGATTGAAGGGTTGTGTGAGTGTGCGTGTGTAAATGTGTGTGTGAATGAATGCTGAAAATTGTATGTATGTTTACGGGATATGAGACACGGATGTAGAAATGTATCTGTTTGGGCTGTGGTGTAAGTGTGTGTGTGTGTGTGTGTGTGTGTATGTGTGTGTGTGTGTGTGTGTGTGTGTGTGTGTGTGTGTGTGTGTGTGTGTGTGTGAGTGTGTGTGTGTGTGTGTGTGTGTGTGTGTGTGTGTGTGTGTGTGTGTGTGTGGGTGGGTGGGTGTATGAGTGAATGCTAGAAATTGTACATATGTTTACGGGATATGAGACACGGATGTAGAAATATATCTGTTTGGGCTTGTGTGCGTGCGCGTGTGTGTGTGTGTGTGTGTATGAGTGAATGCTAGAAATTGTATGTATGATTACGGGATATGAGACAAGGATGTAGAAATGTATCTGTTTGGGCTTGTGTGTGTGTGTGTGTGTGTGTGTGTGTGTGTGTGTGTGTGTGTGTGTGTGTGTGTGTGTGTGTGTGTATAAGTGAATGCTAGAAATTGTATGTATGTTTACGGGATATGAGTCAAGGATGTAGAAATGTATCTGTTTGGGCTTGTGTGCGTGCGTGTGTGTTTGTGTGTGTGTGTGTTTTCGCAGGGAAATTTACAACGGAGCCTAAAAGGAGTTAATATTGTGTATATAAGGTTCTATACACCTATAACACATATTACGCATATACCTAGTACCTTATACCTATATACTCATACATAATATGCCATATTTATATATACATACATTTAAATGACACTTTCATAAACACGAACTTTTATTTTAGGTTTCTTCAACATTGAAGCTCTTCGCTGATTGGCAGTATAAGCATTATAAAAATTTTCGAAGTACCTTATAGATCTATTACTACCTCTGGCCTCCCCAGAAGAAAACTAAAATAATAATTCTTGTTTATGAAAGTGTCATTTAATTATGTATATATAAAACAAGAACAAGAAATTCATCCATGGATTACTATATATATATATATATATATATATATATATATATATATATATATATATATATATATATATATATGCGTACGTGTGCGTACGTGTGTGTGTGTGTGTGTGTGTGTGTGTGTGTGTGTCTGTGTGTGTGTGTGTGTGTGTGTGTGTGTGTGTGTGTGTGTGTGTGTGTGTGTGTGTGTGTGTCTGTGTGTGTGTGTGTGTGTGTGTGTCTGTGTGTGTGTGTGTGTGTGTGTGTGAGTGTGTGTGTGTGTGTGTGTGTGTGTGTGTGTGTCTGTGTGTGTGTGTGTGTGTGTGTGTGTGTGTGTGTGTGTGTGTGTGTGTGTGTGTGTGTGTGTGTGTCTGTGTGTGTGTGTGTGTGTCTGTGTGTGTGTGTGTGTGTGTGTGTGTGAGTGTGTATGTGTGTGTGTGTGTGTGTGTGTGTGTGTTTGTGAGTGGACACTTGTCGGGAGTTTCGCCTGCAAAGCGAGCGCATTGTGGGGTCGCCAATTTTTGTGGGGAATCCCCAGAACGCCACCTATGGTTTTAATAGCTGAAATTAGTTTATCTACGTGTCTTATCATCAGAAAACATGTTTAATTTAATTTTTGAAGACGACCCCACAACGTCATTATTTTGCATACGACTGTTTTTCGCACACCTCTGAACGCTTCCTAGTTTTAACACCACAGAGCGCTAGCGTCGGCAAACGGTGTGTACAGTGTGTACTTTTACTTGTTGGTCCGTTTTTGTGAGGAACTGGAGGTTACACACACTTCTTGTTCGTGGTACGTTTGGGGGCTTTTTTGTATGACACACTACTTGTGGAGAGTGTCTTGTGACGACTTCAGACACATAGCCGGCGCCAATATATGTACACTAATTAGTTGTTTTGAAACTCCAAATCGTGTAGTGCCAAGAGTTTATTTAATTTATACTTTATAAAATCACAAAAACCAGACTAATTATTTTAATATATCTCTAAATTTTTCTGAATTTATTTAATTATTTATGCTTAATATCTTCTATTTAGTTACATTTTTAAGGTTAAAGATGATTGTCTTAGCTACTTACAAACATTTTTACTACGTAGTTTATCATTATTAAAATATGTTTGAATTTTTCGTAATTAGAGTTTACAATTTTAATGTTTATTTGTAATCATTGCATGCAGGTTATGCTTATATCTCTCAGATAAAATTTTGTTTTTACATTACTTTGCATATATATTTTTGCATTAAGACTAACTGAAATGTTATGAGAGGTGATATAACTTGGTTCTTCTCTTTCCATTATTGGAAATATTAAACATCTGTTTAGAATTAAAACTTCATAAACTTGAAAAAATATTTTACTATATGAAACATGATTAATCTATTTACAAATAATGTTTGTGGTTTTATTCAGTTTTAATCCAAAATGTGTTTTTTTAAAATTTATAACGTGATTAACAATATTCACGTACATAATCCTTTATCTATTAGGTCTGAATGTTAACGGCCACAAATTCCGAAACGTGACACACATTTTGGGCACTAAACAAAATTAAAGTGACAAATAAATGTAGCCGGGCTTCGTGTATCTATTGAAGGAGTGGTCATTATTCTGATCTAAAAACGTTATAAATAAACGTTAACAGCGCTGACCCAAACACAAAAATAAATTGATGAATTTGTTTGTTTTTTTAATTAAGAGTGAGATATTACAAGTTCTAAGTTAGAGTTTGTATTAGCAAAACTCACTGAAGATGACTTTGCCATTGAGGAAATAAATGACTAATTTGTGAGTCTAGTGTATGTATTTTATCTGTTTTTATTTGCTAATGTTTAAAGTAAACTAGACTTTAGGCTTGCAAGATAATTATTCATTGTACACGGGCTACACAATTTCGTTCCTTTTGATATTTAAAAAAGTTTTGGCTTTTTAACAAGTCGTAATTGATAGGAAGAATAGAATTTCAATAGAAATAATAATGCGTAAATATATATTCTACAGGTAACTGTAAGAATAAATTTACGGTTTGTAAAAATGATAACTGGAAATTTTAGATATAATTATAAGTAATAAAGATTTTCTAATTCCCAGTTAAAAATAGCATTAGAGAGTAACCGGAATTAAATAGCTGTAGTGATATCATAAATTAAGAAAAAAATGTAAATAATTCCAAAATATAATTGTTTAATTTTAGTTAAAAGTAAACATTTGTGAATGCTAGAAACTTTTATCACATTTTCTGGATGGTAAATATCTTATAACGATTTCAACATAATCGTAAACTTATAAATTGTACAAAATGTATGCTACTTTTCGACTGCTAAGTATAAATCTAACAGTATTTGGAAATCTGCCGGGCAAATACCTTCAAAATTTACGTTTGAATCTCATTTTTCCCTATATATTGCTTGTAACCCTGACCGATGAAAGAATGTCTGAGTGTCGACAGTTTATGTTATCATATCAGATAGACATGTGTAAATAAACGTTAGCCGTAGTAGTTCCAAGATAAAGGGCGGACGAGACACAGCAGTTTCTGCATATCATGTCTTATCGCTTACATATAAATGTACATCTGCAAAACTATCTATTAACGGTGATCACCGGTAACAGAAGTGTTTTTGTAAGTGATAGCGGCTAGAAATTATTGTTAATCACCGATCCAATCGCGAGTACAAGTTCTCAGTGTTTAGTTTTGGATCCAACCGTTTTTTACAATCGCTTACATTTGTGACTTGAAAGCAAATAACTTAGGGCAGTAGGGTTTGCCTTTCAAACCTCAAAAATCTTGAAAGTATTGAGCCTCAAATAATATCGTATTAGCAGCTTTGTCCGAAGTAAAATAATGTACTTTTCTTCTCACTATAAATAAAGAGAAGTAGTCATTTATTTATCCTGTGAAATTTGACCATGACAATTCTCTCCCATTGTCAAAATAGTGATATAAAAATTCAAATATTATTTACTTCTATATTCGTGTTGAACCGCTACTTTATTTGTTTATTTATATATTTAGTGTATAAAGATATATAAAATTAAGTATTAATTTAATAAATTAAATGTTCTAGACTAAACGTGTATATACTGGATTTTAGTGACCATATGTGTGTGCATGTGTACATATATTCATACATAATGTTAAAATATTGTAAAAATATACGATAACTCAATATTGAATATTGTAACATACTAACCATCTATTTTACATTAGTAATAGATATGTAAACTTATCCCTACTTCCATTTAATAAATAATAGCTTGAGCTTTAATAAACTCAAGACGTTTGTACGGTTTGAGATGACAAAGGAACACATTTCCCTAAACTGTCTTCCTCATTTATGGAAAAATATGTTCCACTATAGAAATTATTTATATATCAGTATATGTTAATGTGTACAAAATATTACAATGCTCAGCAACTCCACCCATTCTTATAAAATTTAGGTAATTTCTTCTGAGAAAGAAAGGTCAAAACGAGAAAAAATTATAGATTAGAAAATTAGATGCAATAAGATAATGATCACAACCGACGACCATACAGAGGCACTGTTTAGTGAGTTAGGTTAATCTTATTCATACCGCAGCTTAATCTACTTAAGATAATTTAAAAATCATTTTTGAAGATTAGATTAGCAATTCCAAATTCTTTAAAATAAAAAAACTATTGCTATTGGCATTTTCAATAAGTAGAATTTTAACTGTTTCCCCATATTCATTGTTTATATAAGTATAAAAGCGTTTCAGGTAGCTAATCGGGGGAACAATAATACAAAAACGTATCCCTAAGTTACGCACTCTAAATATGAAAAGGCTTTTACTTGGTCGACTTAAACATATATTATGATCAAGCCTAACCTAATCCCCTTTTCTTGTTCACGTAGAGTTATTCTACGCTTATTTTATATATATGTACAAACAATTCCAAACTATCTTCCCTAATAAAAATTTAATAATAGTATTTTTATAACTACAATAGCCAAATATAACTAAAAATTTTTTTTCTCTCTGAAAGCTCTAAAAAGGAAATTTCGCTCTAAATCTCATTACACACTAGTTTAGTAAAACATATCGACTAGTTACGATGACGATGCCGTTTTCATCAGTGATAGGCTACTACTAACAAATTTCATCAAGCCACGTCAATATAAATTGTGTATAAGCTTCGTACCGTACAACTATAAAACAAACAAATTAATATATTTAAAACTCAAACAATAAAGACATTATAACCTACAGAACACCAAACTCCTTACTCACGAGTTATCTATTTTACATTAGTATTTTTTGTATCATCAATAAACAGGAAATACTATTCCGCACGTGTAGGCCTAACTCTGTGGTAAATTTATCAAGGGAAAGAATCCATTAAGTTCCAAATACATCGTCGACATACAGGGTCCAAACCAGAAGAAGAAATTTCTTTGTCTCTTTAGCATTGCTCTTAAACCTGCTCATAACGAAATAGGCCAAGAAATCCGCCTGTGAGAAATTCGGAATTTACAGCGTGAGATGTGCAATGGAATATATATTGACCAAACAAGTATGTATGAGTATTAAGGCAAGAAGCAGGGAGCAGCACTTTAAAAACTACTAACTTGAATACTCAACGATGACCAAGTATTAAATTAAGAACAATTTTTTTCAATTAAAAATAAAAAATCATGCATTTAAGGGTTAAAATGCCTTTGCTACCATACCTTTTGAAAAAAATCAATCATCCAGTGCCTCCTGATGTATGTATAGTGTCGTGGAGCTGAACAGAATGGTTTTAAAGGGATTCGGTAATCGATATAGTATATTTATATATTTACCCATTATATTAAGCCCTATCTGCTTTTACGGATACAATTTTTGCCATTTTTCCATATCCTTTAAATTAGGAACATTCATTATATTTTCATTGTAGTCGTAAGAATTTATTTAATTCCTACAGCATATCTTTTCCACAACGATTACAAGTAAAACTTTCATTGTGTTAATACAAGGATGTTACTTTCTACAAGGCCGGGCGAAGAACCTGGGAATTTCTCAAAACGGATTTAAGTCGATTTCAAACATCTTCTCTTACTATTGTATTAAATCTTTCTCCTGGTTTTCATTTATTATTAATTATTTTCCATTTTGTTAAAATAGCTACAAACTAAAATGAGGAAGTGACTGAAGAAGCAGTTAAATAAACTTGCCATAAAAAAGCTCCTTGTTATACTGGGTATACAGATTACTGATAATAACTAGCGATGTCTATCTTATTGTTAGTGCAAAAAAAACAAAAGGTTTTGACTGTTTTCAATTTTTTTACCTGTGTATTTGCTTTATTAACTGATTTTTCATCAATTAACACAATCTTTTGTAGTTAGTATGAAGTAATTTTACATTGAACGTAAGGTACAATAATGTTTATGATACCATGTCAAGCGAATTGTTATAAATACAGTAAACTTAAGTCCAAGCCTCTTCAAGATGAAGGGCTCAACCTGATCCCCGCATTTTGTGCCTCAATTGGTCAATCTTGATATAAATGTGTCTACAATATAATCTACGGGCGATGATCACCATATTAGAAGTATTCTTAATGCGTTTGACGCAGATCTAGCTACCTGCATTCATGCATTTTCATCTCTTTCTTTCGATTCGTAGGTTAAACGTTAATCACTAAGGGCAGCACTGGGTATTGAATAACCCTCCAAAAGATTTGTAAATGTTGTATTTATATTAAAATAACACCAACAGTTTTGTCCAATATAATGTGCTTTTCTCTCAAGTGAAGGAAAATTTTCTTCCTATGACTTTTGACTATGACCGTTTTCTCCCAAAGTTGAAACATTATTTGTTTCTATCATCGATCGACTTCAGCCTCTGATTACCTATGTTTGTTTACTTATCTCTTTAATGCAAACATAGAAATTAACACGTAGTACACATACGTTGGTCATATTAAATGCCAAATTGTATGCAATGCTGCGATATTTTAACAACACGAGTATACTATTGGTTTCTATTGCATGTTCGCACATATTAACCACATAGAACATTAGTATTGCAAGTTAGGATTGTGGAAACCTGTCCATACTCCCATCCTATTCTTAAAAAACAAGACGTATTATTGCACTATCAAAATGCAACCGAAGATTCACTTCTGCATTATTCGTTGAGGTAGTCTATATTATTTATTCTTTAAATACATGACCGAAGTACAGAGACACTGCTTCTCGTCATTTAAAGATTAGGTATGGTTGATACCGATAAACCAATTCGTTGGGCTGGATATAGAAGCGTTGACAGTTTATGTTATCATATCAATCACATATTTGTAAATAGTAATGACCATACTTCTCTTCAATATAATATCGCTAACCCAACAATTATGGATTATGCTTTAACGTCGCAAGGTTAGGCCATAGTCAATACAAATTAAAATAAAGCAATGCTTTATAAAATAGATTTTAGTTTAGGCCATCAAAATATAGATAAATATGAAAAGACCGAACTAACTCTAACAATTCTCCAACAGTATCTTCGCGCCGCCGGGAACCGTGATATAAATTTGCATGAGCTGAACTATCTATGTAATATATTGAATGTAATTCCATACTAAGAGGTGTATTTATAGTTGGTTGTTTATTTTCCATATTGTTTCACTTCTTTTTAAACAAGAGTGTTTGTTCTAGAACTTCGCTTTAAGAAACATCAACTTATAAATACCCCATTTATAACATTAGTGGTTTAGTAACAGTAATGGTTAAGGCTTGTTAAATTAATTTCAGTGTTTATTTCAAAACTTTTCTATAAGAAACATAAACTTATAAATACCTTATTATAACATGAACGTATAACGGTTTAGGGTTAATAGAATAATTTCAAGAACATATACTTAAAAGCCCTAAACAGCATTGAGTAACTCTATCATTCTTTTCCAATTAAATACTCAGCACTAGACAGCAATAATGAATAGCCCATTGACCCGCAACGTTTAGAGCCACAAATGCCTACAGTACTTTTCACATATAAAAGGATGAAATGTGGCAACTAAGTAGTAGTATAATACCACGTTACTGAGCCAATCCTTACATAACCTAGTCTACTGTGTAAATATTTCCAAGTAACGGAAAAGAGAAAAATACTGTTTATATCTATACGTCCTTCTCAGATAAAACTGAACCTTGTCATATTGTGAGTTGTATAATAACAAAGAAATCATGGAGGGTAATTTAAATTGGGTAATTGTTTTTTTTCAAAGGTTTTTATAAAATAAAATTTACATATTATTTTATATTAATCGGCGAAGATATTTAAATAATAAAACAATACAAATAGATATTAGTGGATCTGTTTCTAAGTTAGCGAAATCCGCTTGGCTTACCATCGTTTTTACTTTTAGGATTAGGTCAAAATGTCAAAATTAGGCTGAACAAATTAATAATGATTACGGAACACATAACAGTAAGATTCTGTGTTTATTTTACCACGGGATTTAAGTAGTTTTCAGTGTACTAATAATACGGTATGTCCAGTGCATCCCCAGCTTATAAAAAAAGGTAATCAGTTTTATCACAACTATTTCCACAATTACCCTAAAATGACCACACACGTTTGTAATCAAGCTACTTGAGGTTCTAGGTTATAATGATGATTTAGTAGCTTTAATCGAAAGTGAAACTGTTCGAGAAAAGAGGCTCCAAGCTTTTAAATACCTGCAATCGGTAATTTCATACATTTATAAACATCGTGTTACAATTATATACACAACAATATTATATTTTAAACACAAATCATATTATGATTTAAATCTTATAGAATAACTTTAGTTTTTTGCGTTTTAATCATAAAACGGAAGATTTTGAAAAAATCAGCCTGGTATTTCCTTTAGTTGTAGGCAACTGGTATTGTAACTAATTATTTATTTTACTCGTATATTTATCAAAAGTAGTATGTAGCTATAAAGTTGTTATTTTTTAAAAAAAGGGTAGGTCATTCGTGCACACTTGCTTAGCATGTTTTGAAGTACCCGTTGCTATTTTGCAGTGTTTTGTAGAAAAGAGTTTGTGTTTTATTTTACTTACAAATACAGTCGATCTATACATTTTGGGAGGTATGAATGAAATTTGGAATATTCTGTAGACCCTATAGTTTTGATAGTGTTAAAATTAATATTTGTATAGATAGATAAAATTGAATTTTATGTTTGTTTTATCTCTCTCTCTCTCTCTCTCTTTCTCTCTCTCTCTCTCTCTCTCTCTCTCTATATATATATATATATATATATATATATATATATATATATATATATATATATATATATATATATATATATATATATATATATAATTGTTTAATATTCCTGATGATGTTGGTACTGTTAGCCAACGAAAGCTTTGAATTGTAAATTCAATTATAATTCTTGTATTTGTATTTTGACTTAGTTCTTTATATATATATATATATATATATATATATATATATATATATATATAAATGAATTTTTGTATGTATGTTAGGCTATACACGCCTAAACCGCTGAACAGAAATTTATGAAATTGTTTGATACATTCCCAGGTTGGTTCGATTGAGGTTTGGAATAGATCTATTAACAGGGCTCTGCCCCAGTGGCTTAGGATGGTTCAAAAACTGATGTAAGTGTGTATGTATCTTATGACCGCCTAAACTTCTGAACATTTTAATGACATTTGGAGAGATTGTTTAACATATTTTCTGGATGGTTTTATATATATATGTATATATATATATATATATATATATATATATATATATATATATATATATATATATATATATAGATGTATGTATGTAAATGTAAATTCGGAGGGATTGTTTAATATATTCTCAAGATGCTTTGTTAAGGTTAGTGTATATCCAACCAGAGGCATAGGATTGTTTAAAAACCGATGTATATATGAATGTGTGTATGTATATATCTTATGGACGTCTTACTAACTAAACAGAGGTTATTATAATTTCGATAGATCGTTTTATCTTTCATCAATTAAAAATCTTTTATAGTTATTATCAGAGTAATTTTACATTGAAGGTAAGGGACTCTATTATCTGTATAAAACAACTGTAGCGAAATGTTTACTATAATATAAATAAGTGAAACCTCTCAACCACAAATGACTTTTTTTTATAATGTACGTTTCAATTGTATAGCAATCATTGAGAGGTTATTAAAAAAATAAAATTGTAATCACCTCTGAGAATGATTGCTATGCAATCTAGATGTACATAAGGTGTTAAATAGAAGAAAAATGTGATTTGTGGTATAGAGGTTTTATTTATTTATGTTAAGGAACACTATTGTTTATGATACCATATCAAGCTAATTGTTATTCTCCAATATAAAGGCCTGAACCTGATCACCGCATTGTGTGGGCGCCATAGCTCCATACTTCTGTTCAATACAATGTCGCGAATCCATCAATTATGGATTATGGTTTAACGACGCAAGGTTGAACCACAATCAATACAAATGTAAAATAAAATCATGATTTATAAAATATATTTTAATGTAGGCCATCAAATTATAGCCTAATAATTTGAGTTTATGTAAGAAAAGACTGAACTAACCAACAATTCGCCATCAATATCTCCGCGCCACCGGAAACCGTTACATTAGGTTACACGAGTTGAACTATCTATGTAATATATCGAATGTAATTCCATAGTAAAAGCTATATGTATAGTCGGTTATTTATTTTCCATATTGTTTCACTTCGTTTTAAACAAGAGTGTTTATTTTAGAACTTCGCTTTAAGAAACATGAACTTATAAATACCCCATTATAACATGAATGGTTTAGTAAACAGTAATGGTTTAGGCATATTAAATTAATTTCAAGAATCTACGTAAAATCCTGAATCAGCATTAAGTAACTGTATCCTTTTATCACATTTAATCCCCAGCACTAGAAAGTAATAATGAATTGCCCATGGTCCCGCAACGTCTAGAGCCACACATGCCTACAGTATTTTTCAAATATGAAAGGATGAATTATGGCGACTAAATAGTGGTATAATAGCTATCAAATCGTAAGACTTGAAAATGGCAAGTGTAGATTTGGTCAATGTCTTGAAATGAGCTGCTATACTCTTACTTATTGTTTAAATAAAATTATACAAATGGCTTTCAGAGAACAAATGAAATCATCTTATATAACCGAAGGCTAGTTTAGAAAAATTTCATAGTAAACGGTAAAGAAAAAATATTTTTTATATCTTTGCATCCTTCTCTTAAACTGGACCTTGCCATATTGTGAGTTTTACGCAAACCAATAAAATATCGAGGTTAATTTAAATCGAGTAATAGTTTTTCTTCATAGATTTTCCTAAAATTAAATTAAATATGTTATTTTAGTAATAATCGGTGAAGATATCTAAATAATAAAACAATACAAATATATATTACTGAATCTGTTTCTAGGTTCGGAAAATCAGTTTGGAGAGTTATCGTTTCCACGTTTAGAATTAGGTCAAAAAAGTAAAAATTAGATCAACAAATTTATAATGGTTTTGGAACACATAAATGTAAGATTCTGGAAAGTTTATGTTACCACGGGATTTACATCACGTTTTCAGTTGCTGTGAGTCTATTAATACTACGGTATGTCCAGCGTCATCCCCAGCTTATGAAAGAAGGTAGCGAAATTAGGTTTATCTCAACTATTTCCACAATTACCCTAAAATGACCACCCACGTTTAAACGTGCAACTTGAAGACCTGTGTTACACTGGTTATAATGATGTTTTAGTTGCTTAATCGAATAGTGAAACTGTTCGAGAAAGGAGGCTCTAAGCTTTTACATACGATCCAACTTACCATCGGCAATTTCATACATTTGTATACGTCGTGTTGAATTTGTATACGTTTTGTAAATCTTAAATCTTATACTTTAACTTTAGTTGTTCACGCTTCAAACACAAAACGGAAGATTTAGAAAAAATCACCCTGATATTTCATTTAGTTTTTGGTAATTGGTGTTATAACTAATTATTTTTTTTTATACTTATAAAAACTAGCACTTAGCTATAAAGTTATTTTTTATTAAATTGTGTAGGCCAGGCTATTCAGTCACACTTGCCTAACTTGTTTTGGAGAATCCGTTGTTATTTTGCCGTGTTTGTAGAAACGAGTTTGTGTTTTATCTTACATACAAACACATTCAATCTATATATTTTAGGAGGCATAAATAAAATTTGCAATATTTTGTAAAACCTTGGTTTTTTTATTAATTGAATTTTAAGTTTCTATAGATAGATAAATCTGGACATAATATTTGTTTTTATTTGTCAGAAATAAGAACCCTACATTTTTGGCAATCATACAAGATATATATGTATATAAAAACCGCCAATTCATAAATACAATTAATGGTATCGTGGAATAGGATTTTAGATTTTTTTTCTACAAAATAATCTATATTATGTTCCACGTAGAGGCAGGCATGTTGCATTGCTTTAACAGATATAAATAGTTATTTTTTTCATTTTTATAAAAAATGTTTTTGACAGAATTTTATAGCTCCTTGTGTTTATAAATCAAGAAAAAAAATATTTTTAATGGTTTACTATTGTTACTATTTTTAACGAATAATTATTTTTTTTAAAAGAGTTAAAATGTAAAAACTTGTAATATATAGAACAAAATTTTAATCGTAATTAAAATTTCAGAGTGAAGAAAACATGCATTTTTCAAATACATGAATTTCTTTGAGAATATTGCAGAACCTAATAGTGCCTGAAAGCAAAAGGATTTAATGCCATGGTCTAACGTTCCGATTGATCACACAAATGTAACCAACCTACTTTGGCTTCATCTGTAAGCGTTGCAGATCAGCCTAATCTAGCCGTCTTTTTATCATACTACTACGCCTTATCTCAACTTCTTATGATCATAGACATAAACATCGGTGGGTCGGAACGTAAGGAGGTGATGACTCAGATAGATAATAGTCAGGCAGAAAGCCCCCAACATACCATGCACAAGTGAGTGTGCACGCTTTAACTGCGTCCTCAGAAGAAATTTATAATACGTGAATTTAAATTTCAAGTTACATAAAAGGACAAGTTGTGCGTTTACTATTAACAATATTTAACAGCTATATACAAATTTTCAAGTTGATTACTTCACTAGAACTAAGAGCTCCCACAAGATGCGTGTAGAGTTTGCGTCCGGCCAAGTGTCCACAAACACGTATATGTGTGTGTGTGTGTGTGTGTAAAGAAACCTGGTAATATTAAATATAGATATTCGAGGTTTGTTGGGATTGAATACAGGGATCATTTTTGCGAGACGTGTAGCTCCTTACTATAAAACCGTCTTCTCTCGAAATACATTTCCTCTGACCGATATCTCGAAATCGATACAACTCCATCACAAACCTTACAGAGGTTTTCAATTTAGCATTACACCGGATTTCCTGGCCTGGAACGTCGGGCGCTCTTCACCAGACGGGAAAGCTCTGGCTGGAGGATTATTCCGATCATTAATCATGGTCTACTCTACATGACAGACTTGTTATGGTTGGAAGCTTGTAAAAGTGCTATTATTTCGCTGCATGTTAACATTTTCTTCTCCGTGTACTAAGTATATTGCGGTAGTAATAAAAATTTTAATAATTAAATCGAAATTTCAAATTACTACATTTGCTCATGCGATTCCTTTTTACCATTTCAATCATGTTCAATTAAGTTCAATCGATGTAACCAACGGTATTGGCTCTGCCGAATTGTTTAAAAAACAGTATATTCATCTTTAGAAATTATTTCTCAATGACGTCATATAGCCTACATTTTGGTTGCAAACCAGCCATCCCAAAAGGCAACAATTGCCTAATGTTTATGAAACATATCTCTTATTAAAGATTCTTTGTCTGTTTATTTACTTTGAGTGCCCTTAAGAATCAAATTTAAAGCGGCTGCTACTTTTTACAAAAAATACCTCATTTAAAATTAAAAGAGAAGATAAAGATTATAGATGCAAAAATATAACAGTTATTACATAAAAGAATATTCTATACAAAATTGAGTTTTTAACTGATTAACCTTTCAGTTAAACTTAAAGAATGTGATTACATTATGTTATTTTAGCTGAAATCTTTATTTTTATCTATTTAATGCATTAACAATTACAGAATTCAATCCGTTATGTAATTTTTATTTAAATTACCAAAATATATTGCCCTAGTTGAACACGAATTATTATATAGATTTTATTGTAACGTTTAGAGAAAACTTAAAGACACCAACTAGCTAAGTGCCTTCTCGAATCAGCCTTTCAATAAGCCCTCGCTCTACTGTAGCTTGTCATCAGTCAATCTGTGCTTGTCCAATTTGCAAGTACTATGTAATCCTAACAGAACTCCTTCCACTACTGAAGATATGTCTGTCACTTATTTAAACTCTGTGACAAAATGTCTGTATACATTTATAATGGAAGAGCCTAAAACAAACCTTTCAAAGGGTGTCAAACTTTTAACAATTACATAAAGGGGTTATATTGTGCTGTTAAATTGCGTTAAGGCTATTAGAGATATGGTATATAAAAGGGGAATAAAGTTAGTCGTAATTGGTATTCTATTATTATTAGTGTTAATACATAAGGCAGAAGTAATTTAGTATAAACAAAAATGTACTTAGTCACTTCCTACTAGGGTCAACAAAGAAAATGTTTATCATAGTTACTATTTTTTATATAATTAAAATCAATATAAATAAAGGTAACAAAACTATGTGTTAAAACAGCTGTCCTACCACTTAACCTATAACATAAAATCAGCTGTTTTATGAAATCATATGTTATCACTTATTTTACGCACAAATGAGATGAAATAACTATAATACATTGTAGCGGTCCCAGTTTCGCTTAGCCTAGGGGGTGGGTATCACAATTCGAAATCAATTTTATCTTGTTAGATATCCTTGACAAACGTTTAAAGTAATCTTTGCTCGGGGCGCCACCTTGTTCTATTGTAATAGTTAGATGAGGCCCGTACAAGGGAAAGCCCTATCGCTCTCGTAATTAATCGAGCCACGACGGCCAGCCAATAGGGAGAGTGGGAGAGATAGTGGAGAGTTTCATACAGAGGTATCACTGACGTTAAACTTTCATAAAATATTCTCAATAAATCTGATGTGACAATAATCGATATTAACTATTTATTAAACCAATATTAATAAAAATTTACACATGACTCTAAACCTAATACCTTAATATTAAATTTGGGTGGCCACCACTGAACTGGAATACTAATACAGGTAACAATGTATATATACATATATAAGAACACTAATAAATTCACACTAACAAACACAGATAAGTTATAAATGTAAATGTACTAGCTAAGGTGTATGGTGGGAAGCTGATTTTCTTCCCCAATAGTTAACGGTAGCCTCCTGGTAGGGATAGGAAGTAAGATATGTAGTGGTCCTTGATATTGTTACCAGCTAAGTCTAGTATGGAAATTGAAAATTAACCTATATTCAAAGTATCATAATAAAAAGTTTCACTTATCGGTACGGAGATAACTTCCCCGCAGACCCGGGAGTTTGGTAGATCTGGGCCACAGTAGTTCTAACAAGTGGGTCTCAGACAGACAGATAGATGGATAGACCTACAGTCAGACCAACAACTCCCAGAGAAATCCCTAAACATTTCAATAAGAATAAAATCTAGGGACTAGATACATTATACAGTTTATAAAGGCCCCTAACAGGCACTGAAGTCATAAGCATGAGAGAGAATAGATTCAGTCTCTTTAATTAAATATTAAATGGACTATATGAAACATAAAGTTGTGCAAAGTAAGTTACAATTATCCTCTTACACCTCTATGAACCTTTTTGCACATCATATGCTTCAACATTTCAAATAATATTCCTAAGACAATGTAGTTATGTCTAATTTGTCCCAGCTTGACATTGACAAATTATCTTAAAGTTAATGCAACAGTTAAATATATTTTAAATCCTGTTAAGTACATATACTGCTTTATATAAATAGATAAATATACTATTTTCAAAGTTTAATTTTTCACATAGATTTTAAATAGATAGAAAAACCACAGACATATTTGAAAAATTAATTGTTGCTTAAAATTTCATTTATTGATCAGCAAATAATTATGCCCCAATTTATCTGTACAAAATAACTATCAAAACAAAACTTATAAACTATTTATCATAAAAACAAAAATACCTCACCTTAGCTAATGTCCAGGTTTGAGCTAGGAGGGAGCTCTGACAGGAAAAAAGGCTGGTGTTGTCGTGGAGCCTTCATGAATTAATTTCATTAAATGTCCTACATGTCTGCCAAGCACAGGACAACTGAACTTGACCTTGTGCAGTTGGGGCTGCAGCATTATTGGCATTCCAACTGATAAGATTATCTGCAGGTTGATCAGACCTGCTTGGCACTTGTAGTACAGTCAAGTCAACTATCCGGGCTCAACAGACAATTCTCCACAATAAATCATTACAACATACCTTGCACCTTTTGTGATAAGTTTTTATCACATTTAAAACTAAAATATTTCATTATAATATTTAATTTATGATTTTAAATTCTTTTAAAATATTATTATAATGTGCGATCCACTACAAGTTTTAAAAAAATGTATTTAAACTTGAGTGGATAAATAAAAAATATTTTACTAACGATTGAAATTTTGAACAAGATATATATATATATATAGTAATGGGAGGAATTGGAAAAGATAAAAAAGTATGTAAATGCAATAAATATGTGGGCTGAAAACACCCTTTCCGCGTAGCACGGCCAATTCTTGAGTTCTGAATAGATTACGAGTTTCATGAAAAATAATAATAGTAGTTTGTAATAAAATTTCGACAGACAAGATAACTATACTCTGCCATTTGGTCTGACATATCGAATATTGATCGATGCCATTTACACCCTTATTTTTGGACACTAATAATAGCTCTTCTATTGGTTTTCATGCTTACGTTTTCGCCCTTCGTTTACAGACGAACGGACAAAAGGCTTCCTGTCTTACTTCAATGATAAGCAACTGCTCTTAAAATTCATAACGACCCTTCTTTTCGTGTACAAGGTCTACATATCGCTTGTTGTTTGGGTATTATAAGTCATGTGGCAATGATAATAATTATTTATGGCGAGTAATAAATTAACTTGTCTAAAGGAGATCTGAATATCCCCAAATCGTCTCTAACCAGTGCATGATTGGTTAGAAGATTGGAAATACCAAATCATTTGAGCTTGTGTTGTTTAGTGTTGTGCTAGCTTTAATCAAATATATATATTTACAATGTCCAGACAAAAACTAAAGATTTAATGGGCACTTAAGTTATATGAGTATTTAAGGTAAGGATAATTAATTAACAGTTGATCTATTAAAACTGGTTTCAGCATTAAAAAAAACTTGTCTACATAAAATAAAATTCTTTTACACAGCCAATCTGTGGTCGAATGTTCTATTGGATATCTGCAATCAACGGCAATTCTTCTGCCACAGAAGAATTAAAATATAGACTTTGCACTACATTCGATTTAATGTAAATGCACGCATAAATACAGCAGAAACAAAGGAGCTGCAATATCGCTTAAGTTCCAACGTAATCAGACGAGTGGAATAGAAACAATGGGACATTAATCGACTCCCACGCCACCTATTGTGTAATGGTTGTACTACGTCGTAAAACTAGAGGCCGTGCGAACACCTCATTAAAGAATAATCGCAATCGGATAGTGGGCGTATGAACTAATATGCACTAATTTGTTTTTTTTTATCCCTGGTCTCGGCACCCAACCCGCCCAGCACTCGTGGCAGCTAACCTCTAGTGAGCTACCTCCGTCTCACATGCGCATGCGGTTAGTTAAGGAAACGGGATTGATTATCCATGTACCAAACCCATAAGCTCTTTCCATGGAGAGTCAGAAGATAGTGAAGTGAAACAGTACGGCAATTGTCGCGCTAAGAGTTGTTGAAAAAACCTTGCAAGAAAGAAACCCTGCCAGAAACATCCCACGACAGATCATGTTGGAATCCTGGGTGCTAGGTTCACCTTAGGCTAAGAGATAACGAGGGGTATTACCAAGAATCTTGTTAAAAGTGAAGCGCCTCCTAGAGTAAAATGGTTGTACTAAACCGCATAAATGGGTTTACAAACACACAACTAATCAGTTTCATTACAACCGTGGTTGTTACAAACACTTCACAATGAAACTTTTAATGACTCATTCGTTTCCTGTTGTAAAATTGTTGTGCAATTTCTGAAACTTCATTTACGTGCGTAAAGCTGATCCACATTTAATTCCATCATTTACGTAAGAAGAAATACAGAAGAGAGCGACATTCAACGATTTTCGTGCCACCTGTTCCAAAATGTTTACACTAATTCAGAAAATTGGCTTCAAGCTTTGTCCCCCATAATCTTACCCGTAGCTATTTTCACACAATAGAGGTTGCCTAACCTCGGGGAGGGGCTCCCAACCTCTTTATCCTAACGGACCCATTCACTGCTCTTACATCGCAAACGTAGGAATTATCTTTGAGCAAATACAACATAGAGGGATTTTAATGAATTGCGCACCCCCTCTTCTAAACAGTTGTACTAAATCACTTTTTTAAACTTTTGTGTTCAAAAGTTAATCATATTAACGTCTATGGGGGCGTTCACACAGCTCACAAAAGTTTTCTTGTATTTGCATACAAACACCGAATAAGTAAAAATACTGAGAAATACTGTTTCACAGAGAATTGTCTTAAAAACGACGTACTTGACTGTTAAAACGAGTGTTACCTAGGTACCTCTCAAATCTCCTATTTTACTTCAACAATGATGTGAAAGTAAAATCAATTGACTTTCATTTTCACTTTCATTTTATTACTGCTCTTCATACAGTTAAATAACATGATATAACCACTTTATGTTGTGGTACTTAATCAGACAATGGGTTGTTTACGTGAAGTAAAGATATCCTTTACATAACGGCGGCTTCAGTTCAAGGTGAACCTTATAGACTTATCCATTACTCATAGCACGCCCACGCACAATTCGGCAACCCTGTAACTAAACACGATAATGTTATAACAATGGTATGATTCAGTATATCTGAACAATGGAAGGATAGCATGTAGTCTTAAGTAGAATTTGACAGCAAAAATGAGTTAAAATACTTCACATGTAAATAGAAATAAAAATTTAAAAACTGTAGAATTTGACAACATAAAAATCGCATAAAATACTTTACATGTAGATACAATTAAAAATTTAAAAACTGCCAAACCAATATAAATGTAAAAAATAAATTTTAAATCTTATAACAAACAAATGATAAGTTTCGTAATTTTTTTGGACCATGAAAAAAATTTATATTTTTCATGAACAGTATAAATTTTGCAGAACCATTCCACAAATTTCTAGGCTTTCGTTGAATTATTCTATATTACTAGAAAAACGACCATTGAGCTAGGTTACGTAAAGTTACGTTGAGTTAGGATAGGCTAGGTAAGGTTAGGTAGAATAAGGTTATGTTAGGCTTATATGTTAGCTTAGGATGTCAACTTTGATGTTAGATGAAGCTTAGGATGTTCGGTTAGATACGTTAGTAGCTTTAAGTGAGATTTGATCTACACGACAGCATAAAAATGGAATAAACTCATTCACAGGCATAAACAAATTGAGCTGTACGAAGCCACCGAACTAATATGAACATAGAAAACAGCTATAAATCCTAAACTAAATTAATTAGTGGAAAGTTTCATCTTTTGTACCTTGAAATACAGAATTCATATGTTTTAAGGATAAAATTAATTTGGCAAAACACCCCACAAGTATCTAAGGTTCCATAGAATTATTCTATAGTAAAAACTCTAATTAGCTAGGTTAGGCTAATTATTTAAAGTTAGGTTTGGTTAGGCTGAGCTAAAATAAGTTAGGTTAGGTTAGTTCAGTTAGTAGCTTTAGGTAAGATTAGAATTACACGATAGAATAAAAGTAAAATAACATACTCCACAGTAGCGGTAGAAAGCCACCAAAATAATATGAATATAGAAAATACGAGTAAATTAGAAATCGCAAAATAAGCAAGTGGTAAGTTTCGTAACTTTTTTTACCATGTAATGAGAAACAAGTCATATTTTCTTAGAACAAAACTAATTTCATAGAAACACTCTATACATTTGTAGGGTTTCATAGAAATATACTATATTATTATTTAAAGACATTCTCCAAGTTGGGTTTAGCTAAGTTAGGTTAGATTAGGTGAAGTTAGGTTAGTTTAGTTGGTAAACATAGATATTCCGTAAATGGAAGCATATCGAATCAGTATATTGAATATAAAAGCGCTTGTCATTGATGTATATCGATTATGTTTCTCTGACGAGAGTGAATCACAAGGCAAACAGAATGGCTGGGCATTCAGTGAAATAGAACGTCCTTATGGAGATTGATATTATGTACAATGCACGTACGACGTAACTCTTGTATGGATTATTCCTTGTTAACATTGCACGCCAGCCCTTGTAACATAAAAACGTTATATTAAGGCTCCTAATGAACGACTATAAAATCGCCCCTGGCTGACAGGAACACCCTAAATACCTGCTTGATTAAAGCATGGTTTTAGTCAACACCGCATGACGGCGCCTTTAATTACCCTGCACCAAGATTTATTCACAGTTTCATTAAAAACAGACAAGGCTGCTCCCAGTTTCAATCTTTATACACGTTATCCAATCTCAATGCTAATCCGACACTTATAAAATTATTTTACTTCGACAAAGTTTACACATCTTAATCTTATAGATTTAATTAACATATTTTTTAGAATTTTATAAATACGTTAAATTTAAGATATTTCATAATTGTTAAAATGACTGATGGAATATTCATCAAACGGCTTCGAAAATATTTTTTTCTTACCTTGTGTCATGCAAATGGCATTTTCTAAGTCTAGATCTGAGAACACAACTGGTAATTTTGTGTAGCTATGTATTCGGCCACCAGTCTCGCTAGGAGTCTGATGCATGTGTTGGGCATTTCGAATCAGCTTTTTTTTGGTAACTTGATCGGTGCTCTTTTCACACGCTAGATCTGTGCTCATTCTGCATGGTAAATCTGTGTTCATTCTACACTAAAAATCTGGGCTCTTTCCACACTCTCGATCTGTGCTCTTCCCACACTCTTGGCCTTTTCTCTTCCAACACCATTGATCTGTGCTCATTCCGTATGGTAAATCTATGGTCATTCTACACTATAGATCTGGGCACTTCCAACACCCTCGATCTGTGCTCTTGCCACACCCTGTTTCTGTGCCCTTTCCACACCCTTGGCCTTTTCTCTCCAACACCATTGATCTGTGCTATTCTGACAGCTTAGATCTGTGCTCTTTTTTACCACGTTTTGAATTTTTGTATTTTTCTAATATGTCTTCTTTAATCACCTGTTATCAACCACTAATTATTATCTCAGGGGTATAATTACATTAAAATTTGCCCGTACTATACATGAGAAAATAAAATTGTTTCCGTGGTTAAACGTGCATGTTTAAACTCGGAAAGCTTAAACACCGTTTAAAACAGATGAATTTCTGTCACAGAAGTAAGCATACTTATAAATTAGGCTTTGTCGTCCATTGATAATGGAAGATATAAAGTCACGTCCTATCAGAAGCGTTTATAATCCCTAGTTTAGTGCATGCAATATGTGCACGATGAGTCATGCTTCGGCGACCTGGATATACGGGGGAAACGTAAACTCACAAACTCTTCGTATAGCTTTACTTCTTGCATATGGTGTTCCAATTTAAAAAAAAGCATAATTAAACAGATATTTTATGGCATGAACTTCAAATATAGAGCTATACAAACATATGTTATCTGTAATCAGTGAAATATATGTCTCTGATGTATCCATCTCTACTAAAATAAATGGATACTAAAACTATGTTACACAATGGTAAAGTAATCAATTGGACATTGTGGAAGGTTTTGTGTTCAACCTATCTTAAAATTGAAATCAAAACTCTATCTTTTATGGTTTTTCAATTTCTTCTATTAGCTAACACTATCCTTATATATATATATATATATATATATATATATATATATATATATATATATATATATATATATATAACTTGTTCCAATATTTATTAGTTATTAAATTACCTTATATTCATCCACTCAAGTTCAAATACATATTTTTATATCTTATAGGGGATGACAATTGATGTTATTACAATCTTTTCAAATATTAGATCATTATTTGTTTTTATAATTAAGTTTAATTTCACCATTAGGTTTAATGGGAAATAAACTTTTCACAAAAGATGCAAGTTATGCAATAAGTTTTATTCGAATATTAATCGAATAATTAAATTCAATACTTTAGTTTTAATATTTGTTGATTCCATCTTCACGTGAGCTACTAGTTTTCACTAAACGCTCGTAATATTTAAAAACTTGCCTATAGTAGCACCTATATATGTTGAGGACGGCTGTTTCGGAAGGTGTATCCCATTGTCAACTCAGACTGGAGTTACGGTCTGAGTGGACAATGAGACACATCTCCCGAAACGGCTGTACTCAGCAAATATAAGCAAGTGCTACATTAGGCAAGTTTGGAAATATTACAAGAGTTTAGTAACATTAGTTTCAGTTATATGTTCGAGAAAACGTACCACAAAAGGGGCAAGGTATGCAATATAGATATTCCGTCCCATTTGGCTTAAAATAAGTGATAATACGTGATTTCATAAAACAGCTGGTTTTATGTTGTTGGTTTTGTGGGGGAATAATTTATTTAATGCGTAGAGTTTATATTACTTCATTTGTTTGATTTGTAAATATTTAATAAATAGTAACAAAATACTTTTTTTGTTCATTTAAGTAGGAATTGACGTTAACATTGTGTTGTTTATACTACTTATGTAACCGAAACCAAGAATCAATTAGGATTCGAAATAGTAGTTATACTTTTTACGTAAAAATATATGTTCCGTATTGTGTTTATGGTGTTTTGATATTTAAATTTCTACCCCATCAAGTTTAAGGTTTATTTCTGTTGTAAAAGATGATAATTTCGTAGAAACAAGGAAATACAACATGAGGTGAAAATTGAACATTCAATACTGATAAGTTTATTAATTGCAAAACATTTATTACCTTTTAAAAATATATCAAAGGGTTTATTAAGTTGTTATTCCAATTTTAAAAATATACTAAAATTGTGTTTATTGTAAAATAATTTACAATAAGTAAAGTAGGTAAAAAAAACTTTCTAATTTGTACGATGGCATGTCCGTTAGATCCTATCAAATATAAAGGAATGGTTCTGATTTCAGATCAAGTAGCAATATGGACTTGTGTACTATAAGAAATCAAGAACCTCTGGCTCAAAATGTTTCTTTACAGTTCTAAATATACATTTGGGTTAGAGGAATAAAACAGATGTTAATAATTGCAAGCAATATATTGTTTTTTAAAAACCCCATTGGTGTAACAAGTGCTAGAGAACAAGAGACATTGGTAGTGTCGGTATTTATACAATTTAATATGTTTGATATTATAATACATCTTTGACGTATTCATTAATTAGCAAGAGTTACTGGTTGTTATTACAACACACAATGAAATAAAAACGAAAGTTTTATTTATAAATTTCCCGATTATTCGAAAGATAGTTTTATCGAGAAATTGTTGAGATTTTATTTCTAATATTTTATCTAAAGTACAACAGGTGCATAAAACAGATAGCTTTCCAAACAAACAGTTTTATCGGTTTTTTTCCAAGCGCAATCTATTCCTAGAATACAAATTTCAAGCTCGTATAATTCTACTGCTGTCTGGTTTAAAGGTTATAAAAAAATCAAAGATAACTTCAATCTTACGAAACACTCCAAATCGGAAAAAATATAAAATGGGCCCAAGGTTAGCGTCGATTCAACGGTTCCTAAATCGAATCGCCGCCTGATAGCGAGTATTTAAGATAACGCGCGCTCTTGTTTGCTTTAGTAATTTACACGGTTGGTAGCAGTGATCGTCAGGTTGGCAAGGTAAATATTTTTAGAGTTCAATGATCTTTTCCTGATAATGCATTATCTGGATTGTGTTAAGTTTTTAGCGCGTTTAAATTTCGCGTTGATAATATTCGTTCAAATATCGTTTAGAATTTAGAATATTTTACGTAATTATTCAACTGGCTTCTGAGTTAAAACTATAAATAAATAATTTCACAAAAAAAAACAATATATTATATTGTTATACGCGTTTCAATGACTTGTGTTATCACTATCAGTGACACTAATACAAATTTACAACTGCAAATATGGAAGATGTAGTCGTAAATTTTTAGTAGTGTCACTGATGATTACATACATTAGCCGTTGAAATGCGTATGGTAATAAAGTAATTGTTTTTTTTAAGTTCGTTGTGTTATTTATTTGTTTAGATATTTTGCTGGAAGATAATTTTACATAATTTTAGTATTATTTGTAAGCGGTTATGAAATGCCAGTAGTTATTTCATTATGTTATTCATTATGTTCACTATGTTATTTCATTATAAACAAGCTTTATTATATGCTAAAATTACTTGGTTTAATTTTTTTTTTTTAATTTGATCAGCCAGTATCGCTATTTACACGTATGAAAGATGGGAAAAGGTTGTAATATAAGTTATGTTAGGGTAGGTACTGCAAGGAACAAGCATCAAAACCTATACGGATATAGTGGAAACATATCGACACGTCTACAGGTTCGTTAAAATGGGGTGAACCTAGTCTACAAGCTGGCATTTGTAAGCTGCAGGCCTTGGCGGGAGATAGATGTCGAGGTAGGGGGGAGGTGGTCTTAAAACATTTTAAAAAACAGTGACCCTTGGACCTCCGCTGACTCAAAGTGTTGTCTCGTTATTTGGTTACTAATTATTAATTTTTAAATTATTGTAAAAACAACAATAAATGAAAGTTGGGCGTTCACGGAAGCGTACTAATAGGGTTGTCTTAGTTGGGAAAGGTAGGCCGCGATTTATTAGGGATGACGACAGTGCCTGGTGTTGTCTAGACAACGAATACACAATTTTAGAGCCAAGTGCCAGCTTATAAAAATTTGACCTCATCTAGCAGATTGGTGAAATCAACAACAGTTAAAGCGCAAGACAACTATTGTTGGGTTCACCTAGTTAATTCTAGATGATATTCGAGCGAAACGTCGCAACTAGGATTTCATGCAGTGCAGAAAGAACGGATTTACTCCAGAGAATAACTATTTAACACACACACACACACACACATATAAATATATATATATATATATATATATATATATATATATATATATATATATATATATATATATATATATATATAAATATCGCAATATGTTTTCTTGTGTATTAATAAAGAACAAAAGTCAAAATACAAATACAAGAATTATATTTGAATTTACAATTCAAAGCTTTTCGTTGGCTAACAGTACCAACATCATCAGGAATATTAAACAATTGTTTAATATTCCTGATGATGTTGGTACTGTTAGCCAACGAAAAGCTTTGAATTGTAAATTCAAATATAATTCTTGTATTTGTATTTTGACTTTTGTTCTTTATATATATATATATATATATATTATATATATATATATATATATATATATATATATATATATATATACATACTAGAAGACCTGACGAACTTCGTATCGCGTGAAAGTCAATGAATAACATATTAACATTAGCTGAAAATAATGTAGTATTTTATTAACAAATTAATACCTGAAATTATAGCATTCGATCGAAAAAAGTGGGACAAAAAGAGTTTTTGATTGGATGCTATTTATTGAAGTGCACTTGAATAAACAATATTTGTTGTATATTGTTTGAAATGTGTTGGAAAATAATTTTGGAATGTTGAGTGTTGCTTAGCAAAAAAAAACATGGAATGAATTCAATGAAACGTGTAAAACAATATAAGATAGAAACTAATATTCTATGCTATTTTGGCACTTAAAAATAACATGTTGGAAAAATCTGTTATGTTGTCAGAATTGTTCCCAGGAAAGTATTCAACAATTTCCCAAAGTTCCATCCCTATCGGATCAGTGGTTTAGTAGCGCATAAGGAGCATACATATAATATTTCATTTATATATATATATATATATATATAAACATCGCAATATGTATTCTTGTGTATTAATAAAGAACTAAGTCAAAATACAAATACAAGAAATTCAATTATAATTCTTGTATTTGTATTTTGACTTAGTTCTTTATATATATATATATATATATATATATATATATATATATATATATAAATAATATATATCACTTTTTGAAATATCCTCTAGCCTTTGGGGCGGAGCCTTATAGATGCATCTACACGAAACAACACAAAAAACATAATGAAATAATGTTAAACAATCTCTCCAAATGTCATTAAAACGTTCGGTGGCTTAGGCGTTCATAAGATACGTACATACATAAATAGGGTTATAAAAGATCCTAAGCCTCTGGGGCGGAGCTCTGTGGATGGATCTACACCAAACGTCACAGGAACGTCATATCCTGGGAATATGCTAAACAAATCCTCAAAATTGCGTGCGCGCGCGCGCGCGCGCGCGCGCGTGTGTGTGTATTTATGTAAAAGCATTGTCGTAAAATTCTTATCAATGTTGCATTGTTTATTTTCGTACACAAATGTCAGGAACTTAAAAAACATTTGGAACAAAAATCCTTCATTTACGTCAATGATTTTTCAAAATTTATTCTGATCTTAATTTCGACTAAAACGATTGTTCCCAACATTTTTTGTTATATTCAAATGTTTTTCTATTACGTCACACACTCTCTGTACGTATTTATTTATATGTCTTGTTCAAAATTTCAATTAGTAAGCAAATATTTTTATTCATTCACTCAAGTTCATAATTGTTTTAAATTTGTAGGGGATGATACTTGATGTTACAGTTTTGAAATAATAATTCATTATTAGAATATGGTAATTAATTTTATAAATAATTTCGCTTTCTATATTGCCACATAATATCAAGATTCTGTATATGTATAAACATATTTAAATTAATTACAAATATTGGAATCAACCCCAATACCACAAAAAATAATACAAAAATAACCAATAAAACAAGTTACTTAAGATTAAACCCTTATGTACATTTCGCTGACCATGTCATCCTCATCAGAGGGCCTTACTACAAAGTACAATCAATCAAACAAGATGCTACAAACTATAATGTTCATTGTAATTTATTGTACCACTGTGCTCTTGATATTGTGTATATTTAAATTAATTTTAATTATTTAATTAATCGTATAAACAACTTTCAGACAAATGTTTCACCTGAATAAAATTTGACTTAATTTTCTTTTGTTCTCTTAGTAAATTTATAGAATATATAAATTGATGTATTCTCAGAATATAGGGATATTAGAAAAAGTAATGATATAGTTTTGTGTAGGCTACAGGAATGGTGTTTAGCTCGTGTGTAGATATCTAATGTAGCGTACACTTAGTACACCTTCATGTACACCTAGTACACCTTCATGTACATGTAGTACACCTTCATGTACAATGAATAGGTGGAGTAAAGGTTATTGGTAAATTATAAACTGTTCTGCAGGAAATATTTGTGGATTACCCTTGGTTGTAACATTAACTGAAATAGAGTTAAAATGGATTTGATTATAAGAATTGAAGATTTCTAAATAAAGTAAACAACGCGGAATAAGGGTGTATGTGTTTAACTGTAACTACTATTTATGATTTTTCGATTAGGAAAAAAAACATTTTGCAATTTATAAATTTTTAAGTAAAATATGTAAAATCAAACCGTCTGACATTGCAAACCTATTCAACTCCTTCTGTTAGTTAACATTCTATTTATAAACTATAATAAAACTTTCAATCGTTACAAAATATATTTATTCATCCACTCAAGTTCAAATACTTTTTTTTAATGTGTAGGGGATAACAATTGATGTCAATACACATTTTGTCAAACAATAATTCATTATTTCTTGCTTCTTGCTGCGGACGTCCAGGGCCATGTGACTCCGAAGGTCCGATGTCCAAAATAAGTTGATGCATCCAAGGTCCAAAACTGTTTATCGATCAATATTGTCTTGATGCTTCCCTGGCCTCCCAGCGCAGACAGCAGAGCTGCTCTTAATGGAATTAGTGAAGAGCATCGAAGGAGGATATGGTCTAGAGTCTCCTCCTCTTTCCTACAGTTAGGGCAGAGTGGAATATCACTCGGATTAAATCTGAAGAGATAGGTCTCAGTCACAATGTGTCCGATTCTTGCTCGTGCTGCAAAGACGGCTGTAAATCTGGGAACCCCTTGATACATTTCCAAATCATTTGGTCCTTTTTGAATGTCATAGAGCTTTCTACCTTTGGTTTCTTCTCTCCAACGGTGGATCCATTTTCTTCTAACTGATGTTTTCACAGCACTCGGGCATTTCTTTAGAGAATACTGTGGTTAGAAGACTAGCCCCATTTCCGCTGCTTGTTTGGCGATTATATCTGCTTTTTCATTGCCGTCGATACCGCAGTGTGAGGAGATCCACATAATTCATTATTTAAATTTATTAACACTACAGTGATCGCGCGTAAATAAGCAACATGAGTGGTTGCGCGGATTTCTATTGTAATTTACATTGAAATAGCTTTTAAAATATAAATATATTTTTTAAATATCTTATAAGCAATTTAGGTTGTTTAAGGGGCTATATAGAAAACTAATGTAGTGAAAACAATTTGTATCGGTGCATAAAACTAATATATAAAAAAACCAAGTTAGGTTATGTGTTAGGTCAAACTAACACACTTTCATTGTCACTTTTGGTTTCGGCAAGCCAGCATCGTATTTATTCAACCTCCAACTCGGACATTGCTTACAGATAATGGTGTTACTAATTTAAATATTATTTTTCACACAAAAAATAACAAAATATCTATTTAAAATACAAAATAATAAAACTGCTTCATGTATAGGAAACATATGATAAGTGGTCGCGCGGATTACTATTATAATGCAGGTAAATTTAAAATATTCAAAAAAATAATAATATGCAACTTTACGCTCTGCTACTTTACTGCTATCTGTGGCGGTGTGTGCGTGTGTGAGGTAGATGTCCGTTCAAGATCATGAGTGTTACCGACCCAAAATAGCACACAAAAATTTACCCCTGGATTACAATACTAATCTGCGTGACCCGTGTAGTGTTTAATTGATTTTTTTCTTATATGGGGGAAAAATATTTCACAAATGGGGCTAGGTATGCAATAACTATTTCCCAAATTTGGCTCAAAATAAGCGATAACATATGGTTTCATAAAACAGCTGATTTTATGTTATACATTACGTGGTAGAACAGCTGTTTTAATGCATAGGTTATGTTACTTTATTTACATTAATTGCAATTACTTAATAAAAATTAACTAAAATAAAATTTGTCTTTGTTGACCTGAGTAGGAATTGACATTAAACAATGTTTGTTTACAATACGTTTCGCTGGTGTACTTATACAGTGTGCTGTTAAAAAGGCCTACAACCGTTTGCTAAGTAGAACAGGCTAGTAAAATTATCCAAACCTAACGACGGTATGTATGCATGTTATAAAATAGCTAATTTTATAGTGTAAAATGGTTCTCCGACTTATAAAATAAAATGCGTTTACCTTACACAGGTTTGCATATCGCTACATTGAGGTTATTTATCATTTTTTTTAAAAGTTAGCAACAGTATTGGAAACATTTGTTATTCGTTCGCGATATATAGCCTAAAATTACTATTCTTGTTCAAAATTTATTTTTCAAAAACTTGATAAAATGTGTGAGTTCTCACAGATTTCCCAAATGACGGTCTGTTTTATGATATTATTTTAAAACTGATTGAAAATGTTAATGACGCATCCGTGGTGTAGGTTTCTCTGTAGGCTACAATTGTCGCTGTTTGCAATACGACTGCTCTTAATGGAGTGTGTTTGCTAACGTCACAGAGCCACGGATGATACGGAATCACAGATTCACAGAATTAAACACATACCTTTAATTTCATCGGAAAAATCTCACGATCAGTGTTTGGATGGTTTCAGCACAGTGTCGCAAATTCGCGATTACATAAACGAGAGGTGAATTTTATGTCATCTAAGTGGTTATTGAGTTATAAATGAATTTGGAGAAAAAACCTTCTAAAAGGTAGATTTAAAACACTTTTGTAGTATTTAATGATGAGCAATATTCAGCGTTATTATCAGTAGGTGATAGTCACTGATGATGAAAAACGCTGAGGCAAAAACGCATTTACATGTTTATTTTTATTACATGTTTTTTTTAGTTTTTATTTATTTTGATTCAAATTTATTGCTTAAATTTACAAATCTTTGTTTGAAGTTAAATTTATAATTTAGTGTTAATTACAAGAACGTATTATTTCAATTGCACGATATTCCTAATCGAGAAGAGTCTACGTAAATTGTAAATATGAACACGTCAGAAAATTGTTTTATGTGTCATTTAAAGCCACGATTAGTTACAAAACATCAAACATTATATATTACACCAAAAAAATATCAACCTTATGGAAAACGTTGAAAATAAATAATTGAAGTCTCTCATAGAAAAATGTCATTTTACATTTAAGGCAGCTAAAAGCAAAGACCTAGCAAACTAAAACCTTAATTGAAATGGTTAGATCTCTGAACGCCAACACAGTAGTGGCATTCAGTAACTTACATCACAACACCCATTATATAGCACAACTAGAGCTGAGCAACGGTTAATTAGAGTTTAATACAATTGCAGGTCAAAAAATCAAATTTGTGAACGTTTTGTTGCAAAAAGGAATAATGGATTAGTTTTATTAACTAAAGATAAAATACATTTAAAAAAAATAGATTCCTCAGAGGTATTACATATTCTACCAGGAATTGTTTACGAAATCCTACACTTGAGGAATTTCCTCCATTGAGTTATGCACTAAAAATTTGCAATATTTTGTGTTTTTTCCAGAATTGCAATATACGAATTAGTTTGTATAAATGCCATGTTTTTACCTCTTAATTAACCCTTCCTGTACTAAAACGTGGCACATTCCTCTGTAAAAACACATTCCAGAACACGTCTATGTCCACTACTGTTTACTTCCATAAAATATTATGCATTTTTTAAACCTAACTTTAACATAATTTTGTAGATTTTGACTAAATTTTTAGTTTTTTTAGAAATAAAATTTAAATTATATAAAGCTTGTAATATATAAATAAATTATGAGCAGTTCTTGTCATGAGAATAACTACATAATACAAAAGTAAGTAAAAAAGCTGTGAAAGTTGTATTTAAACAGAAAACTCAGAAGGTTTTGTTTTAAACACTGTCTAAATTTAATAAATGGTAAATAACAGAAAGCTAATCAAATGTTTTTTTTTAAAATTCTTCTATTAACTCGTGCTCTCCTGATATATATCTTGAAAAGATTTCAATATTTAATAAAAATATTTTTTTTATTCTACCAAACAAGTTCTAATACATTTCTTTTAGTGAATGACAATTGATGTTGATACGGGTTTTTCAAATATTTATTTACTTAAACTTTAAAATTTGTTGGATCCAGCCAGACTGGAACTGAGGATCTTCATGTCCGAAGTCTAGCGCACCTTGTCACTGCGCCAAATTTCCAATAGAAATATATTTTTCAAATATGTATATAAACAGTTTTTAAGTGAGGTAGGCTATAATATATTATGACGGTGTGAACACTACTATAGGAATATGTAAATAAAATATGATACGAGAGTAGGAAATTATAAATACCAGTCATACAAAAAAAATTTAGTGTAATTGTTACTTAGCAGATATTTATTTTAGTTACGTTTTTATTAAATAATAACAATATAAATATGCATATGCATATGCCAGAATTACAATATTACGTAGTAAAATAAAAATAAAAATTAATTATTAAAGTTAATTAAATATAGAAATTAATTAAGTTCTTTTAATTAATGAATCATTATTTTTAAAAAATAACTGTATTATCGTCAATTGTCCTCCACTACAACTTTGAAAAAAATGTTTGAACTTGAGTGGATCAATAAAAAGTATTTTATTCAACGATTGAAAATTTGAAAAAGATATATAAATATATGTGGGGGGAGTGTGAACTGATGGAAGAAATTGAAATACATTACTTGCAGATTTCAATACTAGAGATCTTACGGTGAAAACACATTTTCAAAATCAATGAAATAGTTTTAAAAAAACTATTATTTATGAGGGGTGTGTATGGCGACAGTTTATTTATTTTGTGATAACAGATTTTGTTTTTTTTGGCGAGAAAAAACTCTTATTGTAATAATTTAAATTTATTATGAAATTCAAATAACATATACAGAGAAAATAGTGTTAATATATTACTATGAACATCTTCATGAAAATGAATACATACGAATTAAACTTAAATTGCACGTGTATCTGTCATGTATCCCATCTATAATACATTCATTGCAATGTTTAAATATGTCGTAGAATTTATCTTTACCCTTCTACTAAGCTTAACTTCTGTTACCATTTAATCATACAATTATTTCTCTTAACACACGCATCTTATATTATATATATATATATATATATATATATATATATATATATATAATACGTTTTCTTGTTTAATAATTTAAAACAACATATGTTATTCAAATACAAGAATATTTATTAATTTATATCCAAAGCTTTTCTTTGGTAAACAGCACCAACATCATCAGGAAAGGAAATTACAATAATGTAAGCTATAGGACTAAAACATATGTTAAATTAGAAATAGAATTGTTGAAATAGAAAGATAAAAAATTAACATTCGAAATTTTAAATACACTCAAAATAATATTAAATCAAAATTATTTTTCATACAATGACAAAATTTATAAACAAGACGATGGTCTTGCTATGGGTTCGCCATTATCAAATATATTATCTGAAATATTTTTACAACAAATAGATAATAAAATAAATGAAATTATAAAAATATATGACGAAAATGGTTATTGGGTTCGCTATGTAGATGATGGAAGTATATGTCAAACAATAATAATATAAATTTTACAAATATTTTGGATAAAATAAATAAAATTAATAATAAAATCAAATTTACTTATGAAATTGAAACAAATAATAAAATAAATTTTCTAGATTTAACTATAATAAGAAAAAATAAAAAATTTGAATATATGATATAACTTACCGTAAGCCAACTTTGACAAACCAAATTATACCAAATAATTCTAATCATTCATATAATCAAAAAATGGTATTTTTATACAACTTAATATATAGAATGCATAAAACACCCATGAATGAAGAAAATAAAATAATGGAAAAAAACATAATTTATCAAATTGCATTAGAAAACGGTTTTAAAAGAAAACTGTTAACACATTTAATTATAATATTTTTAATAAACAAAATAATAATTTAATTTGCAATAGAAATAATAATACAATATGGACTTCATTTTTATTTATAAGCCATGAAATAAAAAATATCACCAAATTATTTAAAAATACAAATATCAAAATTGCATACAAAACTAATAACAAAATAATAAACATAATAAATAACAATAATAAAAAAACTAATATGCATGAAACAGGTGGTGTTTATAAATTAGAATGCGAAAACTGTAATAAAGCTGATATAGGTCTTGGTAATTTTTAACCAAGAAAAAATTAGAAGAAAGATATAAAGAACATTTGATTGAATGTCTATATTAATCCAGAAATATATAAATCAAATTTTGCAAATCATTGCATTAATAATTAGCACCAATTTCCAAATATTGAAAATATGAAACTTATACAAGAAATTAATAAGGGATTAAGAATGAATATATATGAAGCATTCGAAATATATAAATACAATAATAATAACAAATTAATAACAGAACAAATACAAATACATTCTAAATTTGATACTATATTCAATGTCTGTAATGTTACAGCAACAAAATAAATTTGGCAATTTGTATAAATTTAGCAACAATTCTATTTCTAAATAAACATATGTTTTAGGCCTATAGCTTAGATTTTTGTAATTTTCATTCCTAATGATGTTGGTGCTGTTTGCCAACAAAAAGCTTTGGATATAAATTAATAAATATTCTGTATTTGAATAACCTATGTTGTTTTAATATATATATATATATATATATATATATATATATATATATATATATTTATTAACACATTTTCAATCCTTAATATAATAAGTTTTTAATCATCAAATCAAGTTCGAATTTCCTACATTTTTTTAAACTCTAACGGATGGCAATTGATGTTTACACAAATTTTTCAAATATTCATTCCTTAAATAAATTTAGAAAACTTGATGTTCTGTGCCAGATATGAACTGAATATCTACATGTTTGAAATCATCACTTTGGCACTGATCCAACTTTACTATAGCAAGAAACCAATTACCTAAATATATATATATAATTATAAAAGAGAGTTTCCTTGCAATAATGTAGTATTACAGGCGATGGACAGAATTATAAATTATATACCTCCATCTGCTTCATAAATTAGAAATTAAAAAAAAATTGTAACAAACAATAATTATAGTGTAACACAATATATTCTTTAGAGAGGAAACTGAAAATTACAAGGAATTTCGCTTTCTATATTGCCACTTGACATTTAGATTTTGTCATATGTATATACATATTTCTATTAAATGTAATTATAAAATAAATAGCAACTAAAACAAAATTTTTTTCGTCGAGTTCAGTAGGAATTGAAATTTTTTTATTACTTGTTCTTACACTATTAGTGTCTTTGGAAAAGATCCTTGTACACTATCGGCTTGTCTCTCTAATCTTCACCAAGCTGTGGTCAAACAATAAGGAAGATATATATCATTTACCCTGAAATAACAGCCCAAAATGTCCACACAAGTTCTAGTACAAGCAGAATAGGTTTTATGTATTTTATAATAATGTCATAGATATTTTAATTATTTATGAATATTCTTTCAGATATTTTTTTATCTCGACAATTTTTTTCTTTACTCAAGAAAATATACAACCCAGTAAATCAGTTATGCACTGCCTAATGGATTTACGGCGGCGGTAAACATGCAGCCAGAAGCGCGGAGGTATATATAAGGCATTGGTCTCGGAGCTTAGTCAAACCTCCACCCTCAACCAAGCCATGGCTCTTCCGTCCGTAGCGGCTTTGTTTCTAGTGACTGTGTTAGCCTTCACCCAAGTACGGTAAGTACATCGTCATCTGACTAACCTGGTTGTAGCTTCTAATTGTAACAAGTTTAGTCTAAACTGAAACACTTAATGTACATAGAAAGCAATCTCTCCAGTGAGGTACAACAGCAAAGATTTAGGACTATCATTTAAATTATAGCATAATACAAGTAAACTACATTTACAATAAAACATAATACAAGTAAACTACATTTCTATTAAAACATAATACAAGTAAACTACATTTACAATAAAACATAATACAAGTAAACTACATTTCTATTAAAACATAATACAAGAAAACTACATTTACAATAAAATCTAATACAAATAAAATAAATTTAAAATTAAAACAAATAATAGGAATAAAACATTTTTAACCAAATCTGACCTAAGTCAATAGGAAAATCATATCTCGTTTTACTAAATAATTACATTTTTGTTTGATAACTATTAATCTCTGTTAATAACTATTGATTTTTATGTAGGCTAGTGACAGATCACAGACAACTAATAAATGCTTTTTACACGCCTTTTGGGATTTCAAGAGATCTTGAAAAGAAATTAGAAAACTTGAGCATTAAAGAAACATGACTTATTTATCTGTGAACTGTCTAGGCTATATAAAAAAATAAACAATTACATTAATGTAAATATGAATACAGTAATAATAGAATAACAATACTAAGTGACAAAATAGAAATCGAAATTATTTATTATTGAAATAATTAAAGATATTTATAGAATTATTACTTGAAAAAACATCACGTGTGCCCACTACAACTTGCGGATTTGAACTTGAGTGGATGAATAGAAAGTATTTTATTAACGATTGAAATTTTGTACAATATATATAATTGTTCATAGCGAGTGTGTGAAATAATATCAGAAATGAAAATAAATATTGTTGCTTATGCAATGTTAAACAATTTAAGCGATGAAAAAACGTAGTGTGTTTAGTAACCTATACGAATGAAAACATTTCTTATAGCTACGCTTTACGGTTGATTCTTTTATAAATATGAAAATCTATTAGCATTTCATAATAATATCTAAAGAATAAACATTTTGACTTTAAATTAAATTCTAAACTCAACATTTAAAATAAATATGTAATTCTAGTATTACTTATTTTAAAATGGTATTTTGTCCTCAGCACCGACCTCTTGTTCTACGGTTCCCCTCTCTATAAATGTGAAAATACTAAACATTTACTTTTGTGACGTCTCTTCAAATACACTCTGTTTATATTATGAAGTTGTTACTGCATCAAAGCTTAGAAGATAAAATGATATTTTATAAATTATAAAACGATATATTACATAATTTTTATTCACATTGATAAAGCTAAATTGTGATTTAGTATAAAATATTTTTAAAATTACCAGTTACGGAAATAATGTTTTGAAGTATTTTAAAAATGTTGAAGTGCATTAGCACCACTTCATGGTAGCAAGTAAAAGTTTTGGAAATACTTTTAAAATCTTTGTGTGTATTTCTAGGATTTTTTAATATAATATGTAAGTTTTTAAATGATATATATATATATATATATATATATATATATATATATATATATATATATATATATATATAGGCTATAAAATTTGTTTATGTAAGTAGTGTCATTTTGTTTAATCTTAAATTAATTTTGTTTAATCTTTAATTCATTTTTTAAATCTTTAATTCATTTTGTTTAATCTTTAATTCATTTTGTTTTATCTTTAATTCATTTGGTTTAATCTTTAATTCATTTTGTTTAATCTTTAATTCATTTTGTTTAATCTTTAATTCATTTTGTTAATTCTTTAATTCATTTTGTTTAATCTTTAATTAATTTTGTTTAATCCTTAATTCATTTTGTTTATTCTTTAATTCATTTTGTTTAATCTTTATTAGTAATACATAGAATAACTTTCTTACAAAAAAACTGTAATCAATAGTAAAAAACTAATCCCAATTACCTCCTCCTTATTTTAAAATGAGGGAGCAATTCTAATATATCATGGATTTATTCACAAAAAATCAAGTTTTTTTTAATTGGAAAAATCTACGAACAAGCAGAATTGTTTTTAGCCTAACTTTATCACTAAAATTATAGTAAGCTAGACCTTTTTGCTTTTGGGTAGAGCAAGAGTGTTTATGGAATAGGTTAATAAATCATTCCTAACAATGCCGATAGGAAATAGTACACTATTTAGAAATGTCAAAAACATCTGTTTTATTCAGTAACAATAACAGCTAATTGCGATCATAGCATTTGAAACGCTACCAACATTGCAAAAGTCAATTTTCAGATGGAATCTACATTTTAACTTCATGTTTTCCAATTAGTTGATATTCTAACTATTAATATTAACAAGACGTACTTGTTTTTTTTATTATTAATCCATAATTAAATTATTGAAATAAATTTAGTTTTATATGGGAGAGAAACGTTTCACAAAAGTGGCAAGGTAAGCAATGTAGTTATTTCGTTCCTTTTGGCTAAAAACTAGTGATAACATATGATTTCATAAAACAGCTGATTTTATGTTAGAGGTTATGTGGTAGAACAGCTGTTTTAACGCATAGGTTATGTTACTTTATTTATAATAATTAAAAATATTTAATAATGAATAATTGAAATACTAATTTTCTTTGTTCCTCTGACTAGAAATGGACTTTATTATTTTTGTATACTGGTTTAATACTTAGTTCGAGTGTTTAAATAAAAAATAATACAATAATCTTATACGTGCATTTGGCAGGTGCAAGGAATTCAACGTATACTGGAACTTGCCGACAGTTGTCTGTAAGGTGTTCAACGTGTCGTTCAAAGATGCTGGCAAAGAGTACGGGATCATTCAGAACAAAAACGACGAATTCAGAGGCGATAAGGTGGTCATCTTCTACAACCCGGGTCTGTTCCCGCTTGTGAAAAACTACACCCACAACTACACGGCCAAAGTGCAGAACCTGGACTACATCGTCCTGGTGAACGGCGGCATCCCGCAGGACGCCGACATCACCATACACTTTGAAGCTTTCCAGAAGCAGATCGAAACGGAGATACCCGACCCCCTTTTTGATGGTAAGTTATTGTTGTTTTAATTTCAATTTATCCGTTTGTAAACCGCCTTAATTTTATTTAGGGAACTAGTGTTGTCAACGTAATCAGATTGTTATCATTATCTACAATCAGAGGTGTAATGCTTTAGCGAGATATGTCGGCTTAGGGTTACTTATCAGATAATATTTATGGTATTTTCGGAGCTGTGCAAATTAAACATAAGGCTACTATTCCTAAAACTTTCGATTTCGTAAAATTGTTCTTCCTATTCTAGATTCTTGAGTTGATTCCCAATTTTAGGTTAAATAGGCCTACATGATATTCTGTAATTATAGTTTAGTTACATCTTGATCATATGGTGAAACCTATTGAAAGATCCGTTTTAATGTAATAGAGTAGTAAAACTGGTCATCCTGGGATTATGTATAGGAATTTCTGAAAGCGTGAAACATATAAAAGATAAAAGTGACAAACGTACGAGAAATGCTTCTGATTTGTTACGTCATAAATATTAATAATATTTCCAATATCTCGACTTTGCATTTTCTTTTTTTTTCAATTTATTTTAAGCAACTAATACATAAATAAAACATAGTTAATAATTAATTATTTTTCCAATAAATTAAACCGCTCACATATTTTAACAAATATGAGAACCAGAATTTGAATCGGATATCGACGATGACTCCTGAAATCGATAATCGGAATCAAATCATCTTATAAATACATTAACAAAGTTTTCTACAGCATTCATAATACAATTCTTTAACTATAACTCGTTTTCGACATCCATGTTTTCCTCGTCGCTGATTACTTTTCATTCACTGATAATCTAGAAGAATACTTCTTTATATATTTAGATGAACTAAGTTTAAGTTGTATTTCGAATGTAAGTATAGACTTTTATGACGACAATTCGTCTTCTAAATACAAATAAGGGATATATATATATATGTATATATATATATATATATATATATATAAGGGATATATATATATATATATATATATATATATTATATGCGTGCGTGTGCGTGCGTGCGCGTATGTGTGTGTGTGTGTGTGTGTGTGTGTGTTTAACTTTGTTCGATGTAAAAAAATAATAATTTCTTGTAGTTTGTTGTTTGGTTATGTAAACTTTATTATTAGAACTGTATTCATTGAATTAGATATTCATATTCTCCTTGTATTTGGATATTTTGTTTTTTTCTCACGATTTAATCGCGCCACACCCGGTTGAGAGTTGCATGCATATCTAAAGCTTCTCAAATAAAAATTGCTTGAATCACTTTCATCACATTTTGAGATGAGGAAAAACCCCCTGCAGGTGGTCAGCTTTTGGGCTAGAATTGTCTATACCATACTAAAAAGCGAGGTTTTAAATCAAGGGATAACAGCTGTTACCTTCATTAAACATAGGTTATGTTACCTAATGTATTGTAGATTATTAAGTTGAAGTGTTATTGCTCAATGATAAATATGTACAGGACAGCATTATACATTGCTAGCATAATTTTTTGTAACTGAAGATAACTGCTTATTCTGGTGGAGAAATATTGCAACATATCCGACATATCCACCCGCTATTCTAGCATCAGGTTCTTATAAAAAAAAGTAAACATATAATGCAATCTTTTACAACGTAAGAGCGTGAAATACCAACATATTAAAATCGTTTCTAGCAATTGCTTTTGTGATGCAGAAATAAAAACTTTCATTACAACATAATTGTACTAGCATTAATTAACTATAATGAAGTAAAATCAAATATTTAATTTAAAATTGTTCTAGTAAAAACACTTTTCGGCTTGACTGACTTTGCTTTATAATCAAGTCTAATTGAATTCATTTAAATATTATCAACAGCAATTTTGAATTTTCATTTTTGTAGCATTGCTTTGCAAATACTACATTTCTTCTACAAAATAATAAAATATTATATTATTATTGATTATCGTTTTACCTGTTTACCACTTTACATATATAAATGGGTCGTACATTTAAAGGTAAAATACACACTGGATATAACGTTCTGAGTTTGGTGAGGCACTTGGAGATGAATAATATTAAGGTAGGTATGGAAATGTCTGACGGCCTGACGATGAAGACAAACTAGTTTCCGAAACGTTGCCAAAGATTACAAATAAATAAATTATACTTGTCTGACAAATCATTTGCCTTTTTTTGCTTCAAATTATCACTATCCTTATTTAAACTCTCTTTTCCAAATTTAATACAGACTTGTAGCAAGACCTTAAGACCCTCATTAAACCAGGGCATTTTGGTTTCCTTTCAGGGCTGGCTATCATTGATATGGAACAATGGGGCGCCACATGGGCTCAGAACTTTGGAAACCAGGAAGTGCATAGGATTCTGTCACGTATGAAGGTGCAGAAGAAATATCCTACTTGGACTACTGCGGAAGTTGAACAAAAGGTAATCCATATATATATTGATTTATTTATAACTTACCTTGGGCTAGAATTTTGTAGCACAGGCAAGACGTAACTTTACCCTGTCAACTAAGCTGAGAAATAAAGAGGGTAGAAGCATAGAGAGATAAAGAGAGAAAGAGAGAGAGAGAGGTAGACGAAAAAAGCATTTAACCATTAGTGTTAACTTTCCTTCCTAAGATGATATTAAGCAAAACACTTAACGCAAATTGTGTTGTATTTTCAGGCCAAATATGATTATGAAAGAGCGGCCTACAGGTTGATGTACACTACACTTGTGTTCGCACAGGCCCTGCGCCCTAACGGCAAATGGGGCTACTATATATACCCCCAGTGCTACAACACACCAGGCGTAGGGGTTTGCAGCAAAGGAGCGCAGGCAGAAAATAATCAGTGAGTACTAAATATTGTGTGATGTTATAAAAATCCAACTGTTCCGTATAGTTATCCCTTATACCTACCGTCATATTGGCAAATAGCATTTAAATATTTTTAACTGTAGTAGTGCGGTAGTATGTTCACCCGTTGCTCGAGAATGCATCAGGGCAACGACACTGAACATGCGATTGGTGGTTATCTCCTTACCTAAAATACCACCTGATGTTAATTTTCTAAACTACTTTGAAAAATATCACTAGACTTATCGTTGAATATTTATCCCACATGCATGTGATAAGGGAGAGGTTTATTAGCATAGAAATATTTTCATATACATTATTATTTTTTGTACACACACACACAATGACACATAATATTAAACAATAGTTACTATTTTATACAATTGGTTATATTAGATAGCTCTACGTTCATAAACACATCATGACTTGATCTTTAATGAGTTTTTATTTGTTTTATTATTTTACTTGTGTATAAATATAATCGTTAAATCGCCGATGACGACAAGTTAGTTGAAACGAGTTCGTTGTAATAAAAAATAGGAATAAGCGTATGTACCAAACCATATTTGATCACTGCCTACGACTTCGAGTATTTGTTTTTGCTGTAAAGGTGAAATCGATTTAAGTACGGATCGCTTTTGTCCCTTATACATTCATTTATAGTCACGTTGATAATTAAAATCCGTATACTTATAATTTAGGCCTACTGAATAATATTTTATTTTTTTGTAAAACAAAAATCAATTTTTTTCAGAAGCTCAAAATATATTTCTTTTTTATTTCCTAAAAAATTAATAGCAATCAACCACTAATGTGTTTTGTGTTGCCAGGTTGGTATTACTGTTTAAAAGATCTGGAGCTTTATTCCCCAGCGCGTACATCGGATACACCGGCAACGTTACTGACAATGCGTTAATGGTGAAGGGCCGCGTGAACGAGGCGACGCGCGTACAGCAGCTCGTAGGGGCCAACAGCCTCAACCTACCCTACATCAAGCTGGTATATTACTTCAGAACCGATTACCTGCGTGAGGTGAGTACAGGGTCTAACCTCTTCGGCCTGAGCATTACTGTCGTGTCCAGTCAGCCAGTCTGAGTACAATGCTCTTACCTAAACTCCTCAGCTTGTCAGTCTTTGTATTATTGACATACCCTACCTCTTCAGTCGGTCAGTGTGTGTATTATTGACATACCTTACCTCTTCAGTCAGTCAGTGTGTGTATTATTGGCATATCTAACATTTTCAGTCAGTCAGTGTGTGTGTGTGTGTGTGTGTTATTGGCATATCTAACCTTTTCAGTCAGTCTGTGTATTATTGACACACCTTTCCTCCTAAGGCAGTCAGTCTGTGTATTATTGACATACCCTACCTCTTCAGTCAGTCAGTGTGTGCATTATTGACATACCTTACCTCTTCAGTCAGTCAGTGTGTGTATTATTGACATATCTAACATTTTCAGTCAGTCAGTCTGTATATTATTGACACACCTTTCCTCATAAGGCAGTCAGTCTGTGTATTATTGACATACCTTACCTCTTCAGTCAGTCAGTGTGTGCATTATTGACATACCTTACCTCTTCAGTCAGTCAGTGTGTGTATTATTGACATATCTAACATTTTCAGTCAGTCAGTGTGTGTGTGTGTGTGTGTGTGTGTGTGTGTGTGTGTGTGTGTGTGTGTGTGTGTGTGTGTGTGTGTGTGTGTTATTGGCATACCTTACCTCTTCAGTCAGTCAGTGTGTTTATTATTGACATATCTAACATTTTCAGTCAGTCAGTCTGTGTATTATTGACACACCTTTCCTCCTAAGGCAGTCAGTCTGTGTATTATTGACATACCTAACCTCTTAAATCAGCCAGTCTGTGTATTATTGACATACCTTACCTCTTCAGTCAGTCTGTCTGTGTATTATTGACATAGCTTACTTCTTTGGTCAGTCAGTCTGTGTATTACTGTAATACCTAACCTCTTTGGTCAATCAGTCTGTGTATTATTGACATACCTGAGGAAACAAGCAATTTAGACCTTCAAATATTCCGCCTCAGGTACTAATATAGTGATGAATGGCCAAATTTGTACTGTTGGAGAAAATAAAGCTTTTGTCAATATTATTAAACGTATTGAAAATATTTTAAACCTTTTGTATTATAATTATGCAGGAAGACTTAGACGCACTTCTGCGGGTGCCCAAAGAGGAAGGGGCAGATGGCGTTGTTGTCTGGGGCTCCTGGAACGATGTGAATAGTAAAGAGAAGTGTCTGCGCTTCAAGGATTACTTGGCTACCACGTTTGGGCCATTGGCGCGCCAATACATCTCCTCAGATAACTCAGTCGATATCCCAACAGATAGAATAACTAACCTTTAGTGTATATGTAAGAAAATATACCCAAATATGTAATCTTTAAATATAAAGCAAATAATTCAGTGATGTACTAAAATATATTTCACGCAGATATATATAAAGTTTTTTATTTTAAATTTAATCCCCAATGTTACTCCAATCCTTTTATAGTTAGGGCGTTGCTTTACTTGTATATCCCATCGCCTTTAAAAGGACATTACACATCTCCACTTACATTATACATCTACCTTACATTATAGAGGGAAGTAAAGTAACTACCTAGAGTTATGGAGTCTCTAAGCTAGACTCTTGTTGAGAGTAGGTCTATATCAGCTGGGTGACCCTGCACACACGGGCCATAATAACTATATCCCCACCAACGGCCTCTTAACCCTACTTATATCCTAAACTATTTCTTAAACCTATTAACTCATTCTGTCTGAACGCTTTAACAACCAAAATAAAATCTTATGAACAAAGTCTAACTTTACAACCAAAACAAAAATATATTACTATTGTCGTTTTTACCAGAAAGTGTTTTGAGGTTTCAGGTTCAGATAAATTCGCAACACTTTGTAAATGAAATGGCTGTTACGCAGATTTCAGCTCTGTTACAATTCGAAAATATTAAGTAAAATTGAATACAGACGTACAATTAAAAAACAAGTAAATAAATTTTTAAATAAATTTACTTCATCTGTTTGGAACTCTAAGATATAATTTCAGCTTTATTTAATAAAAGAAATAAGTTTGTACGAACTACATTTGTATATAAAGGTTTGAAACGGATAAAAAAGGTAACCCTACATAGCTTTATGCCATACAAAGGTACTTGATTTAAGCAAATTGCTTAGGTTTTGAAATAACAACGTAATAGGAAACTGTTATGAGTAAAATAGTTAAACGTACCTTGGAAATGCTAAGACCGTAAAACATGCACAGACCGCCTATTATGCTAAGTTGAATAAATTGTAACAATAGTTTTTTAAACACTTCATTCATGACAACCTCTACTGTTTGTTTTCAGAACTATTGGAAAACTTTCTTCAATAACTAAACATTGTTGCTACTCAACGATTGGCTGTGATTACCTTGGAAGCCCCTCCTACACATAGAACTATACCAATAAAGTTTTTCCGAATTTGAAAGCTAAGTGCAAAATTAAAACTTCAACTGTTAGAGTTTAATGAGGGCTAACTTAAAATTATCATAATTAAAACAAAGGTTAATTATAAAGATTTTGTAAGTACAAAATATTAAGGTATGAAATGAAATTTTGTTTCAGATGTGTCAATATGTTAGAAACTAGCGAAACCATTCAGACATTTTACGCAAAAAATATATGATGACGTATAAGCCTTAGGCTAGAAGTTGCTATCGCACAACCAATTTATTGTACATATTAACTGTTACATAGGACATGTTACACTTTTTGGTAAGTAAATCACTTAAAAATAATTGTAAAATAGTTTCCTGTAATATATACATAAATATGCCAATGTTAATAGCAGATAAATAACGTATGATGATTTAGATACAACGTTATACAAATGTGACCACATATGCGGCTTCATTGCTCTTTAGAGAATTTTAGCGGACTATAAAGAAAGATTCAATGAAGGTAGCTTCGCAATATTCATTATATTATTGTATATCAGAATTCTAGTTTATAATATGCCATTTCTGAGCATAAATGTTAACATTATTTCCACACAACTGTTGTTTAAGTGTAGCAAGAAGTACGACTCTCTTGGCGTACTGGGGGACTATATAGGGATATGAAACTCCGTGGTAGATTATATATAGGTATGGTACGATATCCCTCAAGTGTAAGATATGATTGCGTAACTAAAGTAAACCATTCTTTGTTGGGGTGGTAAAATGACTAGAAGCCGTTATATCCCCTTGTAAGAAAAAAGACGGATGGGTAAATGGACATATTTATGAATAGATAAAGAACATAATGAGGCCCTGGGAAGATGAAAACAATATAGAAAATCCTTTGCAAGAATAGGATAAAAAACTACAAACAAACAATAACTAGTGACCGAAACCGAGAAAATACTATACTGAACTTCTCACTCCAGCCGACACCACTGCTTAATCACTCTATTATATTTAGATGTCTTACAGAAAGTTAATGGGCCATATATAACTTTATTTATTTAAGTTGTAAGTATCGACAGTCGACAAATATCCCTTATAAGTCTAGTCTTGTCTGTGGCATGTCAGAAAATATACTCTCTTAAGCAAACATTCAATCAATTTATAACGACTTACATGCCTGTCTGATTTACTCCTTTAACAGCAATGGGTCGACGAAATAAATAAATTACTTTCTATTCTCTATTTTAGGTTTCCGTCTATTAGTATAGCAATATCTCTCTCTCTCTCTCTCTCTCTCTCTCTCTCTCTCTTTCTCTCTCTCTCTCTCTCTCTCTCTCTCTCTCTCTCTCTATATATATATATATATATATATATATATATATATATATATATATATATTTATATTGTTTTTTAACATTGTTCAATTCTTAACATTGTTATTTCTTTGCACTAATTTTATAGTTATTATAAGTGAATTGTAGACAATTATTCCACCTTTAAGTGCAATCAATTTTTACCTTGAAATGAGGCCCCTTTCGGTCACTTAACCATCGTCGAATCACATCACAGATGATATATATATATATATATATATATATATATATATATATATATACTGTATATATATTTGTAGATTATGCAACACTGTTTTCTTGTACACACTTATCACTTTCACTTATGTACTTAAACAAGAATCTTACTTGGTATTTATGCGAGTACTTTCAAAGACTGGTTAGTATCTCCATCCTCGGGCATACTGAACAGGGTTTTGGACTGCGAGCTGCTTGGAACTTGCCGTTGACCTTGGTGTACCGTTAACTTCTATTTTTAGATTCACTGCACTGTGCGAGTTTTTAACGATCGTTTTGGGGTTAATATTGTCTATTAGATTGAATAATTTATCGTTTTTTTATTTTATTTGTATCTGTTCGTTAATGATGTTATTTTTATTTTTATAAATTTCTAGTTGTTCCCAGATTGTCATTTTGAAGCCTTTTTGGACCTTTTTTACTAGGTGTACGTTTTTTAATGTGGGAAATGTGTGTTTGTTTTTGATTGCGTGTATGGCTAAGTTTGAGTTATAAATTTCAGGTTTGATGTATGCATTGAGGTGTTCTTGATATTTGTCTTTTAATTTCTTTTTGTTTGGCCTATGTATATTTTATTACAGTCTGGGTATTCGATTTTGTATATTCCGTTATTAAGTGTGGGACATATTTCTTCTGGTTGGTTTATTTTGTTGATTATGTTTCCTGTGTTTTTGTAGGCTATGTTAATATTATTATTTTTTAGTGTTTTAGTTATTCCTTTTATGTTGTATCCTGTGTATGTGAATGTAGCCCATTTTGTTGTTTGTGGTTCGATTTTAGGTTGTTTTAATTTATTTAATATTTTAAATTCTAATTTATCTATAGTTTTTTTATTGTATCCATTTTTTGGGGCTATTTGATATATTATTTGTTTTTTTTTGTTTTTTCTTCATTATTTAGAGGCAATTTTAGCATCCTGTATAAAAGTGAGTTGTAAGCGGCCATTTTATGTTATGGGGGATGGTATATATATATATATATATATATATATATATATATATATATATATATATTTACCACCATTTTAACATTTTAGGGAAAATAACTTTGTGTAGCAAGACACGTGCTTTACAAACCATCATACATGGTCTTCTAAACATTTTTAATTGGCAGAATGTTCTTATACTCAAGGTTAAGAGAGAAGTGCAGGGCTATGAAATATAATACATAATATATTTTTGCGAAATATATATAAAGAAATAATTATTAGTAAACATAATTAAAGTGGTAAAATTTTTTACATGTAACTTACTTTATAATTTTTTTAGTTTGTGTATATTAGCTAAGTACAAATGTTGAGTAGGTTTATAAATCCATACGGGGAGGACGGGAGGTAATGCTATGGAGGGGGGGGGAAGGGAGTAAACGTAAGGACCAAACACTACAGCATCAAAAATATAATACATATTATATATCTCAGTATCTAAAAAAATTATCCAATCAACCCCAGTGCCCCTAAATTTATAATTATCTTAGCAGCAGTGGAGGTATTAGTGGGGAATTGTTTATGAAAAGTTACCGCTGCTTGACCATTGTGTGTAACGGGATAGAAATAATACAATATCGAGCTCACTAAATCACCCAGTGAATCTGTCACCATTTCCAAGCCCTCAACAATTCGTTGGTCTTTGTATAGATCAATTTCTTTGTCCAGGCGTATCCAAATTCCAAGACCTCTGCTGATAACAACGCCACCATTTACTCTGTTATAAAAATTGTTTTGATCAAAATCGTAAACGAAACTTCCGGTATGATTTTTTTCTTCGTGAAATGTTTGAAATTTTCGTGGCTTTACTTTATATTTCGGTTTCATATCTCTTTTTACCATTAAAACTCGTTTAGGATTGTGCAGTTTGCCAAGGCCAATACTCTGCCTGTATTCCAGCTGTTTTTCCGATACTTTTATTTCCGTTTGACTCTTATGCATATGGTCACCAAACATTTGATTCTCGTATAAATGTTCCTCCGATTTAAACATGTTGGATAGCGAAGTACAGTCTCCTGTCTGCGTCGCACAGAACAACTGCAGGGTGGAGATTAGCAATAGTCCAAACATTGTGGAGCAATGTGTGTTGCCAACCTAAAAAAGCAAAAATACATTGTCAGTGTAGGTTGAACTGTGATGCTTTGAATCTGGAGGAAAAGCACCCACATTGTAGCGATGGCTTGACATATCTTACTGCATTGCTACCTAATTAGAAACAATAAAATATTTCATGCTAAACAATCGTATGTTGTAACATGCGACAATAGATATTTCATAGAGACAATAAAAGTTAACAGATATAAATGAAATTTAAATCTTACTTAATTCATGCAGTTTTATTTAAGGTTGTATTTAAAATAAATTTTAGGTCACCTAATATTGAAATCGTAGCCTTAATATTAATAAGGTTGTGGTTTAGTCTCCTAAAAGTTGGCAGTCCAGTCATTCTCCTAGAAGGATGTTTCTCGCTGGAATTACGAAATCGCTCAGAAATGCGTTGTGACTGAAGTTTCACAAAGTCTATCTTAGATTAATACATATCCAAAAATCCAACATAAAAGTCTTCTTGCGAAGATGATGAAATACCTATCTTTATGATGTGTTACTATCATCAAAGGACATATTTATGTAGAAAGTGTTCAGCTGTGCGTGTATGTATTTAAGCGTTGTCTTTTTTTTACGTCACTATATATTCTGAAACCTCCGGACTTACTGAAATACGCCTACAGCCTCTTTAGTTACAAATGGTTTTATTTTGGAAAATACGAAAGTAATCTAAAGCACAAAGATTAAAACCAATACATTGGTTTAATAGTGTCGTTTAAACCAGTAGTAATATATTTTATCATCGAAAATCATTCACCTCTCTTATTTACAACAACAACAAAACTTGTAAATAATGTCTTATTTCCTTTAAAAAAAAAACATGTACTCAAAACTACTTGTGACTTTTATAGGTGGAATATTTTTCTCTAAAAATATAACTCTCTCTCTCTCTCTCTCTCTCTCTCTCTCTCTCTCTCAATATATATATATATATATATATATATATATATATATATATATATATATATATATATATATACAGACGCGGACACGCAGGCGAATCTATGGTTGTTTATAGGTACGAGCACTTGCGTGTGCTTTTAAATTTTAGAAAAATGAATCCATGATTATCATGTTTTGTATATGTTTATACGTATTACATAGGTTTTAAAATATTGAGTAAATATTCTATGAGTTTACGTGTAAATAAAAGAAATACCGATTACATTTTCTAAATGTATTTAAAAATGATTTAAAATAGTAATGATTTAGTAAAATGACCAACATAATAGCAAGAAAACTAGTTCAAAAGTTTTATAATAATTTAAAGACACCAACTTACCCACACGACAAGATTCAAAATAATGCCTATTCTGACGTATTTAGGAAGTTATCTAATGGACCATTAAATAATTTATCGCATTTTATGAAACATGCAATAACATTTAACACTTAGATAAGTAAAGTTTGCGAGTCTTTCAAAAACTTGATAAAATATGATTTGTTAAACTATCTATCACCACTTATTGGTTTAGAAATGTATTAATAAAATAATTTATTGATTTCAAAGTCATTTTCCAAATGCTCGCACTCACATAACTACAGATAAACACACACACAGGCACCACAGACACACACATAACCACACACACACACACTTACAAAATTAAAGATACATATACAGACACACATAACCACATATACAAACACACACACAAACACACACGCACTCACGCACGCACACACACACTCACACACACACACACACCTAAATAAATATAGATACACACACAGACACACATACCCACATATACAAACACACACACACACAGATACCACAGACACTCACATAACCACATATACAAACACACAAACGCACACACACACACACAGACACACACACTTACATAATTATAGATACACACACAGGCAAACATAACCACATATTCAAACACACACACACAGGCACACACACACACACAAGTGCACACACACACACATACTTAAATAAATATAGATACACACATAGACACACATAACCACATATACGAAACACACATTTACACATATACACTCACGAGCACGCACACACACACACACACACACACACACACACACACACACACACACTCATGCAAACACACACACACACACACACACGCACACTTACTTAAATACACACATACACACACATAACCACATCACAAACACACACAGATATACTCTGGAACGAACCCCAACACTTTACTTCAACGTAAAGCTGATGCGTTCATCCTTAAAATCACCTAGCACTCTTCCTCATGAGAGTTTGACTAAAATGTCATTGTTAATACTTATAGACACACACGTTAGTATTTAGTCACAGCTAAAAACAAACATGGACTATGCAAGTAAACACCTTATCAATAATAGCATCTCATATATTCGCCATGTTATTCAGGGAATCTTAGTTTGTCGTGCAAAATATGATCCTGCATAACTTACCTTTTGGAGGCTCCTGTGTTATTTTAAAGCGGAAAGCTCCATTGAAATTTGACTCTGGATAAAATAGATGTTAGAGTGTCACAATAGGCATTGATTTAATTACATGTGCTATTTACGGTATCATAAAATAGCTATAGTTTGACAACCATTAGTTTTGTTAGTTGGAACGAAACCTAGGGTTTTTGTTTATTTAACAACTCTGGATGCTTTTATTAACTATTTGAACAGTGTTTTGAATAATCAAATCAATTATCTAAGGTTTTACAAAATAATAACAACACATGACATAATAGTCTTTTTTCAAAGTTTGTACCAAAGTTTTTAGGTTTTTATATTTTAAAAAAATCAGTCAATATTAGAATACTATAAGTCTATAACTTTCAAATATTGTTTTTATGTTTTAATTTATATTCCGTTATTATTCTTTTAATATTACTTTAATATATTGTTTCAATATTATCTTTCAAATTTTCATATAACAATTTTTTTATTTTTTGAGTAGTTTGTTTTAATCTGTTTATTTCAATTCTTCCAATGTTGTATAGTTTCTTATTTCTTAAAGTTCATGTACTTTGAAAGCTTACAGTTCTTTGTATAGTTTCTTATTCTAATGTTTTTTGTGAAATAAATTAAAATTTTACACTTTTATTTATGAATTAATCATTTTAATTTGCATACGTTATTCTTCGTGCATGTACATATTTGTGTCATTGTAGAAGACTATTAGAAAATATTTCTTTAATTTGGATTAATTTTTCTATGTGCAGTTTCTTTGAAGTTAAATATATTTACAGAATTTGATATTAATCAAATTTCCCTCTAACCACATATATTTTCCCTCGATAAGGGTAAGCCCTAGGGTAAGATATTTTCCCTAGGGTAAGCTATCTCGATAGAATATTGTGACATATCATGTCCGGTGTCTTCTTTGATAGCACAACCACAAGGGTGGGATATCCGGGTTCTTCAACCATTGATTCACCAAAGAATCAATAATCAGAACTTTTATTAATTTTGAGGAGCTTGTGAAACCTCCTACGGCGTCTTTTTGATTCACAAGACTATGGGAGAACAAATCTTGTTTGAAAGTCGATTCCCATTGTTCTTGCTGTACTTATCACCACCACAAACATCACCGATCTTGGACCTTTCACCACAAATATTTCCTATAGTGGAAGTAAGAATCGTTGATTTCTGCTTTAAGAAAACCTTTGAGACTGCTGGTATTTCAGTACCATTTACTTGGACTTTGATATTTTTAGGGTTTTAGGGTGAGGTGAAAAATGTGCATTACCTTGGGTGACAACTGTAGTCTGGTTTGTACGATTTTTCCACTTGCTCAATCACCTTATCAGGGATATTTTTCTGATCTACTTGTAAAGACTGCAACCCTATTGAGAGTGTTTGCCAAAGCTTACTGAATTACTTACTGAATAAATTAATTGAATTACTATTATGTATTACTCATTAAAATTTAGCATACTTTATTCTTCGTGCATGTATATAATTGTGTCATTGTAGATGACTTAGATCGAAAACAAATTTCCCTCTAACCACATATATTTTCCCTCTTGAGACAACACAATATTGTATTACTTTTCACTTTGACACTTTTCATATTTGTATGTCACAGTTATACTTTTCAGAATGTGCATTTCTTCAGGCTGCAGGGTTGCAACATAACGACAAATATATTCTTGCCAAATAAATGTTTACAAACAATTAGGAATACAAATAATTAGTATGGTAATATGTTTTTACAAAGAATTTCTTTATTATTCTCTTTAATCAGTTTATACTATCCTAGATGTACACTTACTTAGGGAGGGACCAAACACCAGTGGGTTGAATATAAAAGGGTTAATATATATCATGTTAGCTAAAACATTTCCTTATCTAGAAGTCGAACCATAAATTTATAAATATATTCCCAATGTACACATACGACCTATCATAATAATTCATTCCATTTTTATGGAAAGGTACCGCTTCGGAACCTTTGGATATTACAGGGTAGAAGTGAAACAGTACCAAGCTCACTAAGCCGTCCAGGGAATCTCTCACCGTTTCCAATCCTTTGGAAATTCGTTGGTCGGAGTATGAACTAATTGTTTTATTCAGTTGCAACCAAATTCCAAACGCTTGGCTGATGATGAGGCCAGCTTTTACCCTGTTGTCAAAATTTGTCGGGTCAAAATCATTAAGAAAATTCCCAGTCCAAATAACATTATCTTTTTCTCTGCGAAGCCTTGGAAGAATGTCTGGTTTTATAACTCTACGATAAGTTTGGTTTTGTTTGATATTTTTCTTGTGCATTTTGCCAATATCAATATTTCCAAAATTTCTCTGCCCGGATTCCAGCTGTTTTTTCGGTTTATGTAGTTCCATACGGTTCTCTGGCTTATTTCCAACAAACATTTGCTTCTGGTTAATTCGTTCCTGCATTTTTGTCACGTTGGATAGCGAAGTACAGTCGCCCATGTGCGTCGTCCAGAACAACTGAAGGGAGCAGATTAGCAATACTGCAATCATTGTGGAGCAATGTTAGTGTCCAACCTGAAAAAACAAAAAAACAAAAATGATCAGTGTAGATTGAAATGTAATGCTTTGAATCTGGGGACAAAGCACCCACATTTTAACTATAGTTTGACATTTCTTGCATTATTGTTTAACTATTTAGCAACAATCAAATACTTAATACTAATCTATCATATGTTTTAATACAACAAAGGGTACCTTGTAGAGACGTGAAAGTGTATTATATTACGTGTAAATAAAATTTGTATTTGGAATAAATTCTCTGCGTTTTATATATTTTAGGGTTTTAATTAAAATATATTTCACGTAAATCATTAAAAATTGTTAATGTTTTCAAATGTAACCCTAATATTAAACCCCTAAACTGGCAAACCAGACCTTCCTAGGACGTCTCCTCTTACGGATCGCACTGGAATGCCTTGACGGACATTAAATATGACGAATGTTAGAATTATTTATATCTAAAGCTCGAAAACAAACGTCTTGTTGGAATAATAATAGAATTATTAGATCTATAATTTCTGCAGTGAAAAATGCGCCTATGAATTCGGAACGTGTGCAGGTAAACATATCTGGGATGTATCCAGTCATTGCCTTAGGTTTACATCACTAAATACTCTGATCATCCGGTCTAACTATGCTATGCATATGAGTCACTTTGGTTAAAAATTATTTATTTTGCAGAAATATAGAAATTGTACGAATCACAGAATTTATAAACAGACACACACACACACACACACACACACACACACACACACACACCACACACACACACAAACACACACACACACACTCTCTCTCAAACACACACACACACACACACACACACACCACAACACACACACACACACACACACACACACACACACACACACACACACATACACACACACACACTCACACACACACTCATACACACACACACACACACACACAACACACACACTCATACACACACACACACACACACACTCACACACACACTCATACACACACACACACACACACACACACAACACACACACACACACTCACACACACACACACACACACACACACACACACACACACACACACACACACACACACTCTCTCTCTAACACACACACACACACACACACACACACACACACACACACACACACACACCACACCACACACTCACACACACACACACACACACACACACACACACACACACACACATACACACACACACACACACAACACACACACTCATACACACACACACACACACACACACACACACACACACACACACACACACACACACACACACTCACACACACACTCATACACACACACACAACACACACACACTCACACACACACACACACACACACACACACACACACACACACACACACACACACACATATGTGTGTGTGTGTGTGTGTGTGTGAGTTTTTAATGAAATTAAGAATGTAGCTAAATGCAATAATAATTAAAATAGAGAAACATACACTTATTAAATAAATAAAAATATTAAATATGTTCTTTGCTAAGGGAAGAAAATGATGCTACTATAAATTTCTAAATTCCTTTCACACTATAATGTGTTAATTCACTATACAATTTTTGCAAAATATATGTATACAATAATATTATAGCAGTTTTTCTAAACTAAAACATTTTATAACTTTTTTAAATTACAAATATATTATTCCTATGAAATAAAATTGACCAAACAAACCAACTATCAAATTTGTTCAATAATGCTAAAGAAACGAACTTACCCCTTCGACAAGATTCTAAGTAATGTCAGATCCTGGTGTTTTAAAGATTTAGAGAATTATTTGTAATAGGTCGTTAAATTTACTATAATTTTTTTATAGCAAAGGCAATAAAATATGACAATTAAGGAATTGCAGCTTGTGAATTATTGAATTATTGGTTTCGGAATTTGTCGTCAATTGAATTTGTTATGATTGTGTAATAACTACTAGATATCTTTCCCAGAAACATAAACACCATCAAACGGCCACGCAGACAAACCATACAAAAAACAACAAATACACATCCCTCACATACCACAACAAAAACACAAACAAAATAGCCTCAACATTAAAAATAACTCCATTACCAAATACAAACAATCAAACATTTAAGACAGCACATAGAACTTTTTCAAAAAGAAACTGACAAATACAAACTCTTACTTATTTACAAATTAACTTGTAACGATTGTCCCAACTATTACATCGGCCAAACTGGCGGGTAATTCTATACGCGCTTCGAAGAACATATTACCCAAAAACAAAAAAAACGAACAAACCCTAAAGCACGTACCCAGCTACGAAAAACACCTAAAAACACCCAACACACACACACACACACACACACACACACACACACACACACACACACACACACACCGACATACACACTAATTTAACTGTTCTACACACATTAAAACAAAGTAAAAAACTAACAACCTTAGAATATGAGATCTACAAACACTACGCAACAGATAAGGAAAACGTATTAAATGATCACACACACTTTGAAGCCAACAACTCTTATATTATATGACACACAACTAAAACAACCCACCCCATTCCACAGTCATAAATTAAATCCCCTGAGAGCCTTTACACCTCACCGATGCCGCCAGTATAGGGTTAGCTTCGTAAAAGGAAGGATTGTTTTGAAACTCGTCAGCAAGTAAGCAACTACATATTCACTTAGTTAAGTATTTTTAAAATTATCTTGGGAAATTGTTTGGAAATAATAAATAAATATAGTATTTTCATGAGTCTCTCCATGTGTTCGATTACTGATTTCTTTGAGTACACATATAGAAACTTACATAAAGCATTAAAAATGTAAAGAAGACAATTTGGTTTTATTTTAATGATACTAATTTATAAAAAACCCAGTTAAATAACTTTACTATATATATAACTGTTTAAAATACTTCTAAAACTATCATATGTTGACAAATAAATGCAAACTTTAGGTTTTTCTCAACAAGAAATACAATAATAGCTCTCAAACGTTACTTAATTTGATTAAAATTAGAATACAGTAAATGTAAATAAATCAAGGCTTTTTGTGAGATATAAACTTACAATTGAGAATACATGAGTAAATATAAAATATTGAGTTAATTGTAAAGTTCATATGGTGAATATTGGCTTGTATAATTCAGAGTTCACATTAGTCTGTAAGTTTCACCTTTGGCATGTAGGGGTTCAATTTTCAAATCTTTAAACTCCGACTATACATCTTTTCCCCCTTATGTAGGCCCATATCTTAAGTAATTTTATAATCTCGAAAGTCTTCTTTATCTTATTTTATTTAATTTTAATTTATTTTAATCTAAAAATCACCCATATATATATATATATATATATATATATATATATATATATATATATATATATATATATATATATTATAACATAAATTCCCTTGGGCTTTATCTATGTTATTTCAAATTTGTAAATTTAATTGTTGCTGATTAATTAATTGTTTAAAGTGTTGGGTGCCAGTTTACCTATTGTGTGACTGAAAATTCTAATTAAACATTTTTCTTATATTGTATAATTGTAAATTATACTTCTTATCACTATGACCTACCTTTATTTTTATTATTTTGATTCACTTCATCTTTATAAGATGGCAACCAAATTACTTAATTAGAGTAGGCCTTACAAAGAAATACAAGAATTTTTAGTTATAACAATTTCTTTAATAGTCCAGAACATTATTAATTACTGTTGCCAGTTAAATACAAAGTAAAACGTTAAATTTACATTTAGTTATACAATTATTTAAGACTATATTGTCGAACTAAAATCTTATAAGGTAAACAACCTGTTATTTATTTTCATTCATTTTATTTATTATTTATTAAATTTGTCCAGCTAATAAATTGTAAAACGTTTGGGGCGTGTTTAGGTTCTTGCCTTATACTTTACTTTTTTCTTGAAATTTAGAGTTACTTGTATATTAGAAATATTTATTTTATTGACCAGAAATTCAGTTGTTTAATTAGTTTTTAATCAAAGTTTTTACTCAAGTGCAATGACGTTGTTTCCTTTTTTTTGTTCCGTTAATCCTTGGCATTAGTTCGACGATTTTTGTAACACTTAACTCACAATTGGTATCTGGTACTCTGACTCAACGATACCATTATTACGCTGTGATTATAAATTTAATAATTTAACTAAACACCAACTTCTTAACACAACATTTATCGATATTTAAATTACTTATTTTTTTTTTTAACAATTTCTAATACCACAAACTTTTTTTAGGCAACATCCACACACGTCCATCTACTTTTTTGGTCGCAACTAGACTGCCCCTCTTTTTCTGCACTTGAATCTGTTTACCGCGTATTTCGCCCTCTCGTTCATTTTCTACCCAATGAAAAACATCGATCTTGGCTTCCACTAATCCAATTTGAAATTCGTACATTAACTTTTTTTTTTAACTATCCGTTATTTTTGAAAGTTTGCAGTAAAACTGTCGTATAAATTATTATTTTTTTAAAAGTGTACGTGATACATCCGTCTTTCTCTCCCGTCCCTTTCAACTTTCTAAATTCTAACAAAAAACTCTACCCTAGTTCTCTAAGGGTTTTACAAATTGTTTATTTCCTTAACTACTTTTTTTATTTCAAACTTTTTTGTTTTTGTTCAATGTATTTCTTTGTCGGCTTTTACTAAGTCAACTTTTGCAAGTATTGGTTACTGTTAATGTTTTAGTTTTTATTATTATTTTTTTTTATTAATATTTATAAATTTAACATTATAATATATATATATATATATATATATATATATATATATATATATATATATATATGAAAGATATATATCTTATATATAAGATATATAAATAAAAGATATATATATATATATATATATGTATATATATATATATATATATATATATATATATATATATATATGTATATATATTTATATATATATATATATATATATATATATATATATATATATATAACAATATAGGTTATTCAAATAAAAGAACATTATTTATTTATATCCAAAGCTTATCGTTGGTAAACAGTACCAACATCATCAGGGATGAATAATACAATAATGCAATGTTTTACAATAAATATAAACATATTTTATATATATATATATATATATATATATATATATATATATATATATATATACATGTAAACATGTTTATAGAAAATGTATTGGCACATATTTATTTTTCAATTCCTTCTATTAGTTCACACTCTCCTTATATATATATATATATATATATATATATATATATATATATATATGTATGTATGTATGTATGTGTGTGTGAGTATGTGTGTGTGTGTGTGTGTGTGTGTGTGTGTGTGTGTGTGTGTGTGTGTGTGTGTGTGTTCCAACGTTCCCCCACTCCTCACTCTACTTTACTATCGTAACATTAATGGTGTTACGGAGTTGTTACTTTTTATAATTTTAAATCTCGCCTGCTTATCTCCGTTGCGTTCTCGTGTTCGTGTAACCTCGAGCGTTCTTAAATTTTGTCTTGTGTTCACCTGTTATATGCCACGCCTAAACGCAAGCCAATTCCCGCTGACTCCTACATTAAAGTTTGTATGACCCCCCTAAAATGGTTAACATGTTTTGTTGGGCGTTTTTATAGTCATACTTGTCAGTAAACTAGTCAGCTGGAATGAAACATTATTAATATGAACACACATAATTTCAAAGAACCTTACCCTCTTAGAAGATCTGCAGGCATAGCAAGGGGACGTGCAAAATATGATCATGTTTAAGATACCTTTTTTAAAGGCTCCTGTGTTCCTTAAACATGATCGGCCAGTAGACTTCGTCTCTGGGCTTCAATAGAAAAAACCAACTAATCTTTAGAATAGCTAAATAAATTGGTTCTCAGGAGAGAATTCGTTTGAAGAAACATTAGGTTCTGAATTTTATATATTTATTAATTAATGAAATTTAATTAAAACTGTACTTTGGTTTTATAATCATTTATTATTAGTTGGAAAAAACTAAAAGTTAATTGGTTGTTCAACACAGGATAAATTTAAATACCATTAAGTTTTTATAATGCATTTAATTACTGGTTCTTAAAATAAAAATTTAAATATTTTCAACTATAATACATTTGACTCTATCTTTTACTATTTCTTTGTTTTCATTGATATCACAAATAATCATTTAAATTTTTCTGATATTTTATATATTTAATTTGGACATTATATATATATATATATATATATATATATATATATATATATATATATATATATTTCATTATCTACATTCACATATTTGAACAAAAATTAATTCCTAATTTAACGTAATTGTAAATTGTTTATCATCTGATTTCAAGATTGAATTGGTAAATTTTACATTTTATAACAATTTTAAAATTTTTATAATTCTATAATTCTGTTCTTTCTGAAAATGATTGGCTTATGGCCAAAACCACTTTGTGGATTTAATGTTTATTATTCATTTATTAAGCATTTTTATTATACAATTAATTTTATTGAACTTAACATTTATTTAATATTCAATATAGAGTTAAGTCGTTGTTTAATTTATATAGATAATTTTGAATTTAATGTTTTTAACCTACTAAATTTGACGTTATTTAATAAAATAGAGAAAATGACTTGCCAAGGATATCCCTGCCGGTCCTAGAGTCCTCTCGTCTGGATTCAAGGCCCCTGGACATCGGAAGTTACCATCCGTGGTCAGTCGATGGAAGTCCTTCTCCATTTTCATGTCCCGGAGGCTGAGTCTGAAGCCCTCGTCCATGGATAGAATTAGACGGCGGAAACGTATCGATTTGGTTCCATCTGGCCTATGGTGGTTGACCTAGTTGCTGACCGACATTACGACCGTTAGCACCTTGTATTAAAATTTTTTACAGTCTGCCTTACAGGTCCCTAAGTTCCTGTATTTAATGAGGCTATGTAACCCTTCTCCCCCCCCCGCTCTAAGCTCGTCGCTATCTCTGTGCTTTTTTTCTTGTACAGGCGGATTGGACAAAGTATTCGATTCAACCTGCATAATTTTGTTATCTGTTTTAGAACACTGAAAAATGTCTATTATTTTAAAATGGCTGTAACGTTTTTGTTATTTAAGTTTTTTAAATCTAGCTTTCACTATTGCTCATTTTGGATTTTGCTGGTCACTTCAAAATGTAAGCGATAGTTCTACGTGGCCTAGTTCTCAAGTTAGCATTTTTCTGCAGTTAAAATATTTTCACTGCACTCCCGTTTGTCAAATTTAGTTAATTATTATAGTTTTATTTTATTTTAATTTTTAAATTCTCTTAATAATATTTATTTAAAATTTTACTGACTTCTTCACTCTTTACAACGTTTCATTATACAATAAATTCAATCCGTATTATTTAATTATAAAATTTGTTATTCAAATTTTTTAAATTATTAAATTTGAACGGTGATTCAGACCGTTTCAGTGTGTGTGTGTGTGTGTGTGTGATGTATTCTTGAAAGTGTTTTTAAAAAATTTAAAATTTCAACTCAATCTATTAAATATAAAATGTAAAGATTTCATGATAAACAAAAACAAGGCTAACTTGTTAACTCTCTCAGAACTCCTCCCTTTTTACACAAATATTTTGGTCCTTGGTCCTGTGTCCAATGCTTCTTAAACAACAGTGGTATAGAATCCGCTATGTTGGCTATTCATTTCTCTCTTTCTCTCTCTCTCACTCTCAGTAGGTCCCTGGCGTTTTGCTGGCGTCCCTTTTGCTTTTACTTGCGCTGCACCACCATATAATCATTTTAAAGGGACCACCTTACCTTTACGACAAGTTCAAAGCTATCCCAGACCTCAGTGTATTGCAATCTTAGGAACGTAGATGGTGGGTGCCACTAATTGGTCATAAATAATGATCGCTTTCTACTGTTCACATAAAATAAAATATTACAACGAGAGCAATGAAATTTTTCAATATTTGGAAATATTGATAAAACATAATTTGTAAATTATATAGACCTCGTAAAGTATTGGTCATGTAAATTTACGTTAGGGGAATTTGTTATGATTTTGTAATAATTTTCACAAGTGATTATAACTTCACAAGCACAAACAAACACACGCACGCACACACACACACACACACACACTTGAAAACCATGGTTTACCCATTTACTGTAGATTTTTTCTTTTAGCAATTTTCACCCCAATTCAATATCTCTCACTTCCGCAAGTATATCTCATCCCCCCTTCCGACCAATTACGATACTAGCGATAAACTCAGTATTTTCAGAAGAGCAAACGAAAGAAAACGTTCACCATGAATCTGGTGAAAGATGCGTAGAAGATCAAGTTTTGAGAAGTAGTTAGGGTAAGATATCTCGATGTGACATACCATGTCCGATGTCTTCTTTGATAGCACAACCACCAAGATTCTGGGATATCCGGGTTCTTCAACCATTGATTCACCAAATAATCAATAATCAGAACTTTCATTCATTTTGAGGAGCTTGTGAAACCTCCTACGGCGTCTTTTTGCTTCACAAGACTATGGGAGCACAAATCTTGTTTGAAAGTCAATTCCCTTTGTTCTTGCTGTACTTATCACCACCACAAACATCACCGACCTTGGACCTTTCACCACAAATATTTCCTATAGTGGAAGTAAGGACCGCTAATTTCTGCTTTAAGAAACCTCTTAGATTGCTGGTATTTCAGTACCATCTACTTGGACTTTGATATTTTTAGGGTTTTAGGGTGAGGTGAAAAATGTGCATTACCTTGGGGGACAACTGTAGTCTAGTTTGTACAATTTTCCCACTTGCTCAATCACCTTATCAGGGATATTTTTCTGATCTACTTGTAAAGACTGGAAACCTATTGAGAGTGTTTACCAAAGCTCTCGACTCCAATTCAAAAATTGCATTACTCAATTACTTACTGAATAAATT
>JBAIZL010000002.1:14952867-14957867 GCA_036971475.1 Prosapia bicincta | reverse complement strand
TGGCTGCGATGGCAAGTCGACGATTTTTCTCGTTGGCAAGTTATTAATAGTTAGGCTTGACGTAAAGAATAATTATTTAAATAAAACCAACCAAATGACAGTTGGTACGCCTGGCTGCCATAGGTGAATATCTAAGATTTAATAAAATGTAGGCAATACAATTAAAATATGGTAAATAGATTAATTTCAACTGGATGCTATAATATTTACGGGCTTAAAAAAATTATTAGGAATCTGTTTTTTTAAGCGTCACATGCATTAATTACGTTTTCTTTTAAAATTGAAATACTAGATGTATAGCTCACTACCCAAATAACTAGAAACAAACACTTTTGTTTAACATGGGAGCGGGTTTAAACATCCCGAAGCACCGCTACCTTAGGTATAAAACAAACACCTAGTCCCTCAATTTAAACGTGCATTCCAAGAACTCGTAGAGAAGAGCTTGAAATTTATTTCACAATCAAACATTACAATAAATAAGAATACAGGTACATATAGGTTTTAAATTAGGTAAATTAAATTATTTAAGTTTAATTGGTAATTTGAATTTAATAAATTTAACTGACTAAATTTTACGTTAATTTATATATAATAGAGAAAATGATTTGCCAAGAATTTCCCTGCCGGTCCTAGAGTCGTCTTGTCTGGATTCTCTGGCCTCTGGACATCGGAAGTTGCCATCCCTGGTCAGTCGATGGAAGTCCTTCTCCATTTTCACGTCCCGGAGGCTGAGTCTGAAGCCCTCGTCCATGGATGGAAGTAGACGGCGGAAACGTGGTGGTTTTGTTACATCTGGCCGATGGTGGTGTCCTAGGCGCGATCCGATATTACGGCCGTCAGCACCTCTTATTAAAAATTTTTACAGACTGCCTTAAGGGTCCCTAAGTTGCTGTATTTGTTGCGGGTATGTAACCCTTCCCCCCTGCGCTAAGCTCGTCGCTATCTCTGTGTTTCTTTTCTTGTATGGGCGGGTTGGACAACGTATTCGATTCAACCTGCATAATTTTGTTATCTGTTTTAGAACAATGAAAAATGTCTATTATTTTAAAATGGCTAAAACGTTTTGTTATTTAAGTTTTTTAAATTTAGTTTTCACTATTGTTCATATTGGATCTTGCTGATCATTTCAAAATGTCAGTGATAGTTCTACGTGGCCAATTCTCCAGTTAGCATTTTTCTGCACTTCGAAAATTTTACTGCACTCCGGTTTGTCAAATTTAGTTAGTTATTACAATATCATGCTATTATAATTTTTAAAATGTCTTAATAATACTTATTCAAAATTTTACTGACTTCTTGACTCTTTACAAAGTTTCCTTATACCATAAATTAAAATCGTATTATTTCAATATTAAAATTGTTTTTTAAAACATTGGAAATTATTAATTTTCCAATTTGGATGGCCTTCCAGACCGTTACAGTGTGTGTGTGTGTGTGTGTGTGTGTGTGTTTGTGTGTATGTGTGTGTGTGTGTGTGTGTGTGTGTCTGTGTGTCTGTGTGTGTGTGTGTGTGTGTGTGTGATGTATTCTTGAGTGTTTAAAAAAATTTAAAATATCAACTCAATCTATTAAATAAAAAAATATAAAGATTTCATGATAAACAAAAACAAGACTAACTTGTTAATTCTCTCAGAACTCCTCCATTTGTACCCAAATATTTTGGTCCTTGGTCCTGAGTCAGTGATTTTGAAACAACAGTGGTATAGAATCCGCTATGTTGGATATTCACTTCTCTCTTTCTCTCTCTCTCACTCCCAGTAGGTCCTCGGCGTTATTGCTGGCGTCCCTTTTGCTTTTACTTGCGCTACACCACTTTTGTTTCTATTATTACAGTTTCACGTATTAGAGATATTTTGATTTTATATAAAAAAAGGCGATTAATAAGGCGATTTTCAAACGCCTCAAGTTAAATTTTAATTTGATGAAAAAATTTAATTTCTAATTTTTAATAAAATTAGTTTCACTTTCTGATTCTAAAACTTGCATTTATTTTACTTTTCTCGAACATAACTCTAGCGTTTTAACCTCTTAGCGAAGTATTTTCTTACAGTTCAACAGTTGGTTTTAACTTAACTTTCTAATTAGGTTATTTTGGCTTATCACATGACACGTAAAGGTTTATCAAAGAGCTGTTAAATATAGATGTTAATTCTTCAGTTTTATGGGGGCTTTAACATTTTCGGGGACATCACGGGTCTACATTTGGGGTCCTCGCGCATTGTTCTTACACATTCTTTTACCATATAAAACAAAATTTGAGCCTGGCATCTGCTTAAGTCTTTCACACTCAACTTCTAATCCAAGACTGGCTCCTACGTACAGCATCAATTTTTATCCCGATATTTTACTTTTCGCTTTCTATTCTACCAATCCTCTTACCCTAACAATACACAATTATTAAGATTAGATATATAATTTTTTTCTTAGATGCATTTGACACTAAAAAAACAATGTCTAATTCATTCAATAAAATAAGGTTTTTATTTCGTAAATTTTACAGTGTCCAGTAGAAATTTATCTAGTTACCATATTTTAAATACATTAGCTACATTTTATTGAATCTTAGATATTCAGCTATGACAGCCAGGCGTCCCGACTGTCTCTTGGTGAATTGTTTTGAAATAAATTGTTCTTTACGTCTTGCCTAACTATAAATAACTTGCCAACGAGAAAACTCTTCGGCTTGCCATTACGACGCTCTTCATATTGCTTTATTGGTAGAAAATATCGTTGGGGCATAGTTGTTATATTTTCGATCCCTATAACTTATTTTTAACTGTAAATGACAAATTCACAGCCTTCAGAATAATATTTTTAAATGTGGAGTTTCTCGTAACAGTCTCGCTTTGAAGGAATCGGTATAGTTGTAGCTACGATGACAGTAAACAATGTCCACAGCAAAACATCGCCGCTAAACCTGTCTTTCAACATGTAAATGACTAATTGTACTCCAGGAACCGAACATGTCAGGATCTGTATATTAGAAAACTCATGATCAAACTATTTTATGCAGCAAAACTTTGATGAATTTATTAGTACCCTGCAACCACATTCACTTTTCCTCTCGGAAGACCACGCTAAACAATATTACAATCATGGATCCACTAAACACTGTACACTAATAATAATTACACACACACACACACACATATATATATATATATATATATATATATATATATATATATATATATATATATATAATACGTTTTCTTGTTTAATAATTTAAAACAACATAGGTTATTCAAATACAAGAATATTAATTAATTTATATTCAAAGCTTTTCTTTGGTAAACAGTACCAACAACATCAGGAATGAAAATTACAATAATGTAAGCTCAAATATTACAGATTACATTATTGTAATTTTCATTCCCGATGATGTTGGTATTGTATATAAATTCTTAAATATTCTTGTATTTGAATAACCTATGTTGTTTTAATATATATATATATATACACGTGATGAATAGTTACTATCTGGAGTACATCCGTTCATTCGGAAGTGCATAAAATCGCTGTTCCGACTTTTCGCTAAAATGTCATCTAGCAATTACGAGGTGAGCCCATCAACATTTGAAGAGCTGAACTGCGATTTTATGCACTTCGGAATGAACGGATGTACTCCAGATAATATCTATTCATCATACTTTTCAAAATCTTTAAAAAGTAATATAAGTAATAGCATCTTCAGGAAAACAATAATGTAACAAATGTCATTAAAAACATTTGCTACATCATTGTTGCCTTGAAAATGTTAATACCCTTTTTATTTGCGATAAGCTTTAATAAATATATACTCCACCTTTATATATATATATATATGTATATTAAAACAACATAGGTTATTCAAATACAAGAATATTTATTAATTTATATCCATTATTTTAAATATTCCTATTAAATATTCCATTAAATAATCTTGTATTTGAATGATCTAAAAAAGTACAGATATTAGGTAGTGGTGTACGTCTGTAGTAAGAGGAGGGAAGAGAGCCTGGGAGGCTGGAGAAAATGGAGGAGAAGTTGAAGGAACAAACACCAGAGGTTATATATATATATATATATATTGTCAATAGCTGAGATAGTGGCTGAAACAATTCCACGGTAGTCCCAAGTAATGCTAAATATACAAGTACGTTCATAGAATTATCAGTACTGTATTTATTAAAGGTTTCCGCTGACAGAAGTTCGGGTATTATAGGGTAGACGTAATACAGTACCGAGCGCAGAAAGGCATGCAGTGAATCCTGAGCGTTTTCCTAGACTTTGGTTTTTGTACTCTTCAGTTGTTTTATTCTGGTGTCTCAGAATTCCCGCACTTCGGCTGATGACGACGCCACCATTTATCTTGGTATTAATATTAGTCGGATCAAATTCATAAATGAAATTTCCACTCGGATTGTCTATAATTTCCATTGCGAGATACTTTTCTATAAATCCTGGCGGTAGGTTATACTTCGGCTTTATAACAGATCAACATGTTTAGGGGTTTGTTTATTATTCCTACGCATGTTTCCAAGGTCAATATATTGCCTGTATTCCAGCGGATATTTTCAGTTTTACCAGATCTATATGTTTCTCTCGCTTATGCTAACCAATCGTTTTTGTCTGGGGTAAACGTTCCACCATTTTGGTCAGGTTAGATAGCGAAGTACAGACGCCCATTTGCGCCACCCAGAACAACTGAAGGCAATGTGTGTTGCCAACCTACAAAAACAAAATACACTTTTAATATTAGTTGACCATTTAGGCTTTCCATCTGGAGATAAGCACTCGTGGTATGACAGTAATTCGAATTACCTTCCAGCATTGTAACGATAAGAAGTTCAATAATAAAAATTCAATAATAAAATATGTTTTATCATACAACAAAATATGTCTCGTTGTGATATTAAACGTAAAATACATTATATTTAAATAAAATTTTAAATTTTCATAAATTTCGATAGGTAAAACCATTTATATGTTTTATTTCAAATAATCTATAAGTTATT
>JBAIZL010000002.1:14945367-14947867 GCA_036971475.1 Prosapia bicincta | reverse complement strand
AATTGTGTCATTGTAGATGACTTAGGTCGAAAACAAATTTCCCTCCAACCACATATATTTTCCCCTTTGAGGTTACACAATACTGTATACGAACCTGCATACACTTTTCACTTTTCCATGTCACAGTTATACTTTTCAGAATGTGCATTTCTTCAGGGTGCAGGGTTGTAACATAACGACAAATATATTCTTGCCAAATAAATGTTTACAAACAATTAGGAATACAAATAATTAGTATGGTAATATGTTTTTACAAAGAATTTCTTTATTATTCTCTTTAATCAGTTTATACTATTCTAGTACAAATGATGAGTAGATGTACACTTACTTAGGGAGGGGCTTGAGCTTCAGTGGCTTGAATATAAAAGGGTTAATATATATCGCGTTAGCAAAAACATTTCCTTATCTAGAAGTCAAACCATAAATTTATAAATATATTCCCAATTTGCACATACGACCTATCATAATAAACCCTTCCATTTTTTTGGAAAGGTACCGCTTCGGAACCTTTGGATATTACAGGGTAGAAGTGAAACAGTACAAAGCTCACTAAGCCGTCCAGAGAATCCCTCACCGTTTCCAATCCTTTGGAAATTCGTTGGTCGGAGTATGAACTAATTGTTTTATTCAGTTGCAGCCAAATTCCAAACGCTTGGCTGATGATGAGGCCACCTTTTACCCTGTTGTCAAAATTTGTCGGGTCAAATTCATTAAGAAAATTTCCAGTCCAAATAACATATTCTGTATCTTTGTGAAGCCTTGGAAGATACTCTGGTTTTATAACTCTACGATAAGTTTGGTTTTGTTTGATATTTTTCTTGTGCATTTTGCCAAGATCAATATTTCCAAAATTTCTCTGCCCGGATTCCAGCTGTTTTTTCGGTTTATGTAGTTCCATACGGTTCTCTGGCTTATTTCCAACAAACATTTGCTTCTGGTTAATTCGTTCCTGCATTTTTGTCACGTTGGATAGTGAAGTACAGTCGCCCATGTGTGTCGTCCAGAACAACTGAAGGGTGCAGATTAGCAATACTGCAATCATTGTGGAGCAATGTTAGTTTCCAACCTGAAAAAGCACAAAAAAAAATGATCAGTGTAGATTGAAATGTAATGCTTTGAATCTGGGGGAAAAGCACCCACATTGTGTTTGACATTTCTTGCATTATTGTTTACCTAATTAGAAACAATGAAATACTTGATACTAATCTATCATATGTTTTAACACAACAAAGGGTACCTTGTAGAGACGTGAAAGTTTACTATATTACGTGTAAATAAAAGTTTTATTTGGAATAAATTCTCTGCGTTTTATAAATTTTAGGGCTTTAATTAAAATATATTTCACGTAAGTTCATTAAAAATAGTTAACGTTTTCAAATGTAACCCTAATATTAAACCCCTAAAACTGGCAAACCAGACCTTCCTAGAACGTCTCCTCTTACAGATCGCACTGGAATGCCTTGACGGACATTAAATATGACGAATGTTAGAATTATTTATATCTAAAGCTCGAAAACAAACGTTTTGCTGGAAAGACAATTAAATTATTAGATCTAGGATTTCTGCAGTGAAAAAGGCGCCTATGTATACGGAACGAGTTCAGGTAAACAAATCTGGTATGTAAGTCATTGCCTTAGGTTTACGTCACTAAATACTGTGATTATCCGGTCTACCTATGCTATGCACAGTAACCCTTTGGGTTAAAAATTACTATTAATTACGCAAAAATATTAAACAAACTTTGAACAAGATATATATATATATATATATATATATATATATATATATATATATATATATATATATATATACATATAATATGTTTTCAGGTTTAATAATCTAAAACAACATAGGTTATTGAAATACAAGAATATTTATTAATTTATATTCAAACTTTTCGTTGGTAAACAGTACCAACATCATCAGGAATGAATAATACAGTAATGTAAGCTATAGGCCTAAAACATATGTTAAATTAGAAATAGAATTGTTGCTAAATTTATACAATGTGCCAATTTTATTTTGTTGCTGTAACAATATATTCATTGAATACAGGATCAAATTTAGAATGTATTTGTTCTTTTATTAATTTGTTACTATTACTGAATTTATATTTTTCGATTGCTTCATATATATTCATTGTTAATCCTTTATTAATTTCTTTTATAAGTTTCATATTTTCAATATTTGGAAATTGGTGCTAATTATTAATACAATGATTTGCCAAATTTGATTTATATATTTATGGATCTATATAAGCATTCAAATGTTCTTTATATATTTCTTTTAAATTTATCTTGGTTTGACCTATATACGTTTTGTTACAGTTTTCGCATTCTAATTTATAACCACAACCTTTCTCATGCATATTTATTGTTTTATTATTATTATTTATTATGTTTATTATTTGGTTATTAGTATTGTATATTATTGTAGTATTCATTCCTGATGATGTTGGTACTGTTTACCATGGTTTAAATATACATTATTAAATATTCTT
>JBAIZL010000002.1:14920367-14940367 GCA_036971475.1 Prosapia bicincta | reverse complement strand
TGTGCCATTTGGTGCTTTCCAAGTTCCAATGTGTATTTTTTTGTGCGGGAAACAAGTACTTTTTATTATCATGTTGTTTGCTTCAGAAAATTCACACAAATGTTTACCATTATCATTCATTATATTATGAAGTGAGTAGGTTCCAGCAACAGTTTGTGTAAAATTCTCCTTGCCCACTTGGGCGTTAGGATCACCAAGTATAATTTGTGTGTTATATTTGGGACTGCATAGAAGAGCTGTTGTGAGATAATAACTTAGATTTGAGAATACATAGATAATTAATAAAAATTGAGGTAAGTGTAAAGGTCACGTCGCGAATGGTGATAAGGTTTGTATGATTCAGTGATTACATTATTGTGTTTCATCTGTGACATGCAGGGTACGATTTTCAAATCTTTAAATTTGGACTATACATCTTTTCTTCCTTATGTAGGTCTAAATCTAATATGAATTTATAATCTATAGTCTTTTTTTAGTTTATTTTATTTCATACTAAAATTCACACACAAACACACACACGTACACACACACACACACACACACACGTACACACACACACACACGCAAGCGGGTGCACACACACACTCACAAACACATACACGCGCACACGCACACTCACAAACACACACACACACACTCACTCTCGAACTGACACACTCACAGACAAATACACACACATACATGCGCGCGCGCGCACACACACACACACACGAACACACATGCACGCTTATACACACATACACATAGACCACTATATATATATATATATATATATATATATATATAATAAATTAAAAATATTTCAAAAACAAGAATACTTTTAATGAATATATATATATATATATAAACACACACAGTCACACACACACACACACACACACACACACACTCACTCACAAACACACACACACACACAAACACACATAGGAACACACGCGCGCGCGCGCGCGCGCTTACTCACACATACACACAGACACACACACTATATATATATATATATATATATATATATATATATATATATATATATATACATATATATATATATATATGTATATATATATAAACACACACACACACACACACAGTCACAGACACACACACATTCACACCCACACACACACACACACACACACACACACACACACCCACATACACACACACACACACACACACACTCACAGACACACACACTCACACACACACACCATACACATACACACACACACGCGCACACACACACACACACACACACACAGAGGGAGAGAGAGAGAGACTCACAGACACACACACACACACACACACACACACACACACACACACTTGGAATCCTCCAAGTCTCCATAGTCACTAGTTATGATCAATTTTCTTTCTTTCAGCATATTTTACCCCTATTCACCCTCTCTCACTTCCGAAGGGACATATCTTACCTACCTTTTTGCCAAAACATTCCATTGTATTGAAAAGTAACTCTATTTTACCTAACATGTAAGTCAACCGTGGATTCTTTAATAAATGTGTAATTATTCAAAAAAATTATCGTAGCTGAGATATTTATTTTTGCACCTATTTGGGGTTGGAAATCTGAGAAAACTCTTAAATTGTATTCATGGTATATATTAACAGATTGTTATTTATATATAAAATTGCTTATATGATAAAGTTGAATAATGCTACCTAATTCCGAGCTTAGCGTAGAAGCAAAGATAGTAAATTAATTATAAATGATAATATGATAATATGATATATGATAATGATGATGTCTTGTTATTCATACCGACGTTGCTAGGATGGCGATAGATAAAATGTGTTATAATATGTGAGTTGGTGTTACCTAATACATATATTGTTTCTGTGATGTTTTGTGAAAACTGTTACCTTGTGGGGATTTGGGAATCAAAACAAACGTTGTCCCGCACAAAATAGAATCTTACATAAATCAATAGTTTTATTATTCCTTATGAAACGGATCAGATCACAAATATTCATAAAAAAACCCACTTAAACACTTGTTGGTCCGCTATGGTCTTGATTGAGTTACTAAACTTAAAAATTGCTTCCACTTGTTAAAACGTTTAAGAGATAATGTAAATAGCAATGATTATTCATTTTAGGGACTATTATTATTCTGTTCAATGTTTTTATATGTTGTTAGTAACCTTCTATATGATACGCGTTTTAAATTTTATATGAAAACAAAAATTACCTGTAATTATAAATAGCACTTTGGCGAAAAATGCTTATTCTAGGTTCGGTTATAAAAACAGTTTAGGCTGTAGGAAATACTTTCTTTTTTAAAAAAAGGGCAACCTTTTAGAAGACTCATTGTTGACTGTCGACGTTTATTAAGAAAATCCCAGCAGTAGGGGTGAAAAGGCAACGAAGAATCCAATAAAGTTCGGAACACTTCGGTGAATTCCGGAAATACTACATAAACGTTCTTTGTTTTTTTGTCGCGGCGATGTATCACTGTGACATGCAACTATTTCAGACAGACTAAATTTATAGAATTTTTTTGCAATTTTGTATTACTGAGAGCCAATTCGATTTATGTATTTGTAGTATATTAAAATAAAATCTCAGTATTTCGATTTAGCTCTTCTAAGCCTGGATATTTAGGTTTAATATAAGTAGAGTAAATACAAGATTTGGCTGGAATTGAATCAACCATAAAAGTATCATACTGAAAATATCTTAAAAATATCATTTAATACCAAGTTGTACAAATAATATTGACAGAACGTTCATGGTATCTGTAGATTATTTTTATGAAAGGGTGTAAACTTTAGTAAACTTTATTTTATAAAAGATTTTTAAAAAATAGGTGATAAATGTTTTAGATTAGTGTTGACAGTAAAATTACGTCTAAGTTCCATTTTTTTATTAAAAGAAACACCATTTGAAATAAATATTTTAAGAATATATTTTTTATATTTTTTGCGGGGTTGGTAAACGTTTGATCGTTTTAAATGATATTGTATATGTAGGGTTTAAAGAGAGTTATAAACAGTATTTAGGAATAAGTAGGCCTACACGATACTCTCTTTTTATGGAGAAATATATAATCATGTATTTTCTTAGGGATTATAATAACAAGAAATAAAATATTTTTTCAAGTCAGTTTCTACTTATTATTGTTATTATTATTATTACTAGAACTCGGAGGGATCTTATTGGTGTAGAGCACTTAGCTGCACCCTTTGTACTCTCTTCCCATCCCTGCCACCGGACTAGCTTAGTGGATACCTACCTCTTTGCAGAAATCAAGTACCCACCTAATGCTAGATCTTCTGATATCCTCTGGTGTACATACCTGCCAGCCAAACCACTTTCTCTTTGCAGGACCCAAAGCAGGGCACACACGGAGTACGTCGATTGGGCTTTCCTCTTTGTCTTCGTCGCATCTCTTGCACACAGGGGACCTAGATTATCCAATTTTGTATTGGGACCCCCTCATATTCCCATGGCCTGTAAAATCCCTACTTAGGTCAACAAAGAAAAAATTATTTGTAGTTACTTTTTATATAATAATTACAATTAATAGAAATAGGTATATGCATATGTCAGAATAACAATATAAAGTGAAAAAATAGTCAGCGAATTCAATTACAATCTGCCATTTTCCTTTTTTATGTATGTTGTTGGACTATAATATTTGTTAGTTACTATTCATACGTTTTCTTTTTTTTTTGTCGCTTGCATTGTGTTGAGTTACTTTTCGCATTCATTTCCCACTGTCCGTTTGTGAAGAAGGTTCGAACACCGTTAATAAAGTTTGTTTGTTTATTTTTTCCATTCATTTGTATTAACTTGATAATTTTGTATGATATTGTGTGGTAACCATGGCAACAATCTACCGTTGTATAATAGAGGTTTCGACTACAACCAGATGGCAGAACAAAATTCGTAATACACCTACAGCTATGGAAAAGTTGGCTCAATGCCAATAGTTCAGTGCTAAATGTTCAACATGAAGATACTCAGTTTGAATCCTACTTTCTTACTTACTTACTTACAAGCCAACGCCCACTCTTTGCTGTTGGGCCATTTGGGGGCGCGCTGACCAGTAGAGGCGAGAAATCTCTTCTTCCTTCGTGTCGTTCAGGTGTTTATTGACATCCACAAAAAGTTTTAAAACATGTATTTCAACTTGGTTGAATGAATAAAAACGTATATTATTACAGTTGAAAATGTTTGAAAGATATATATATATATATATATATATATATATATATATATATATAAGCAGAGTGTGAGCTAATAGAAGGGATTGCAAGAAAAACCTTTGTTAGGGACAAGAGGGATATAATATCTTGAATTTACAAAGCGATATTCATAAAAAAAGACTTGTTTTCTTGACAAAAGAAAGGCATCTTTTATTTGCCGGGGGATATAAATAAAGTAGACCTTTTCATTCCGTCATCTTTTGCAATCTAAGGTCAACTTTAATATCTTTGGAGCTAGAAATCCAGAGTCATTTTTATGAATAACTTGTGTAACAAAATTGATATTACATTTATTTTTAAGATTCAAAGTTATCCCAATAACAGAATACATACAAATTGCGGCTATTTTTTACTCACCCATTATTTAGTGAACAGAAGTAGCAAATGGGTATATTATATCCCATTCAATTTCTAGCATGAAACATATATCTTTTTACACAAAGAAAAACTTAATAACAAGTATTACTGTACAAACAAAAATGTTTTAAGTCAACTCCTGTTTAGGTTGAGAAAGAAAAAAAAAATATTTTAGTAATATTTAATTAATAATTACAATTATTAAAAAATAAAGTAATATTAACTACACGTTAAACCAGCTGTTCTATCACATAACCTATAACATAAAATCAGCTGTTCAATAAGTTACAGCCTATGTTATCACTTATTTTGAGCCAAATGTGAAGAAATAGCAATATTGGTTAACTTGCCCCTTTTGGTAAGCTTATGGAACATATGAAATGTTTTCTCCCATACAAAACTAAAATTACTTTTAATAAATTTTATTATAGAACGATATTTTTAAAAATAAAATGGTAACATCGTGTCAGCTACTACAAGTTTAAAGATGTATTTGAACTTTTATGTATGAATAAAATTTATTTTAATAACGATTGAAAATATATACAATATAATATATATATATATATATATATATATATATATATATATATATATATATATTTATATATATATATATATATATATATATATATATATTTATATATATATATATATATATATATATATATATATATATATATATAAATATATATATATATATATATATATATATATATATATATATATATAATGAGATTGTGAACTAATAGATGAAATGGACGAATCAGTCTTTATAACAATGTTAAAAGTCCTTCCAGAGTTGGTAGTGGTGGAAATAGCTAAACCCCTCAAGATGGGGTAAACTCTTATGCGTCTATAGATTGTATTTCTAGCCGGAAGTGAAGGCTTTTTTATTGCTATCAAAGAACGGCGTTGTAGTGAAGAAAATATAAATTACTTTTGCTTCCAATAAATTATATCTCAAGTTTACAAATAGAATCTGCTGTGTGCACGAGCGAGTCGAGAGTTACGCTGAGAACGACATTTAATCAAACAAGTCTCTACAGATTATACAGGAAGCTATTTGCGTTTGGAACCAACAAGCTTTCTAGTTTAGTATACCAAATTTCTGATTAATGAGGATCTGTACAAAACACTCTTGCTCCAAAATAAGACACATTTAAAATAAATAAATTCATTTAAATAATTTTTTGTTAAACAAAAGCAGGTGGCACACTAAAATATGACTGAAATCATATCTTTCAAATCAGTAAAAAATTAAAAAATCTCTAATTTCTAAGAAACTATTTGTATGTACTGTTGGGATGGGACGTAGGAACGAAATTCTAAAGGCTTCGACATATTACAAAGTGCTGTGTGTGATACAGGCGTCTACCGGAACATGTTGTGGTATCAATGGATTTGGAATACACCTTTTAGCTCCAAATACAAACTGGGACTTGAGCGGTTTATCAGCCTGACCCTCGCCGCAATGTAGATCCCCCTCCCCGTATCGTCAATATTGGCACCCAACCCGGAGCTCACTGGATAAACTAGTAACATTTGGCTCCATGGACTATCAATTCCTTGCAAAGGGTGAAGGATTCTCCATTCGGTTCCCCTTTGGTCCAAACTAGGTGAACATCCCATCTTCTATAGAGCTACGATTTATATTATAAAAGGCGATATAACATCTTACACGAATAAGATTTTTTCGTCTTGTCAAAAACTAGCAACCGATTCTATGAACTATTTATAAAAATGCCTATATTAAATCCAAAAATAGTATATATTTTATTATTTTAATTTTTTCTGCCTTAAATAAATTGATAGCCTTACAATGAATGGGAATGGGGGAATTTAACTGATGACGTATCTTTGTCTTCCCCATGAGTAACCCGTTGTATGTACACTAATGCCGGAAGGACCCTGATGCCTCTCGCCCTATTCCCTGCCCCGTTCCACGACGTAGTAAACTTCACGCTTTGCTCTCTCTGATAGTAGGCTTGATTTTCAACAATGCACGTTCTTCACCCATCTGTAAAATATCTATCTTTACCTAGTTCTACTTTCTGGATCTGGATTTTTATAATTCTGCTAATAAGCGAAATGTTATAAAGTCTCTATCGCTGTCCAGAATCATCGTATTGTAGGTTAAATAAGTGTTTCCTTTTTATATTTTAATAGGTAAAAATTACAACAATGTTACGTATAATGTTTTTAACAAACAATCCCTTGTAACTAAATAAAATCAATAACTTCTTTTAATCGTCTACTATTACAACTGAATATTAATCCAAAATCCAACCAAACCTATGTATATATACATATATATATATATATATATATATATATATATACACACACACATATATATAAATAACCATATGTCCTTAGTAAATAATAAAATAGTTCAATTGAAATCTCACTATTGATGAAGATTGACAATAGGTCGTCGAACGTAGTATGTATTTATTATTAGGCCTATAATAGTTTGTAGTGAGATTTTGATTGAACTCTTTTAAACTAAATTAAAAGATATATAATTATATATATATATATGGTTGGCCTATGCAATTCTATTTTAATGCAGTTATTTTCAGAGAAACCTGTTGCAACAACATTTAATTGCTAGTTTTTTTAGGCTTTATTTATTTAATAAAAATTATGCTATTTTGCGTTAAGGTGTTATTGCTAAAGCGTTTTATAAAATTACTGTACGAAAAAAAGTGCTGAGAAATACTTCACAAAAATTATGGATTTCTCATAATTTTATAGCAAATCTAAAACTTTAAATCTGGAAATCGTCTACTGCATGGAAATATAAACGTACGTGGTGAAAATATACCATTGTATTCACACTAAAATATTTGTAAACATTTCTATGCTCTTGATGTCCATTACGGCACGTATCTTTGTTAATCAGCTGTATTGACACTATACTGTAAAAATGTTTGAGATTAATCGCCGTCATAAACTAGACGCTCAAAGTAATTTGACAAGTTTGGCGGCACTTTCTGCAGCTTCGCGTAAGAAGAAACTTGAATTTCCCCTACACCCATGTGAACACTGTAAAACAAAGTTGAATTTCCCTTTTAGTGTAATTAATAAACTTTAGCAAAGTGCTTAAGTTAGGTGGTTATTTGAAGAAAACCTTGTGCTGAAGGGTTTGCACTAATTGCTACTGTAAAACGTGGCTCAAACGTTATTAAAATGTTTTTTTGTTCAAATTCATTATTAGTTAGTGAAATCACAGTGTTCTCAAAACCATTGAGGATAAAACAATCGTATTTTGTGTTCAGTACTATGTACATTTCTCACAAGAAAACCTTCTTACTATTAAGAACATTAAACTGGTGGAATTTATTATCAGCAATATGAAGTGGCTGTTGACAGCACATCGGAAGCATGTTATACGTGTAGGGCTTTTACAGTAATCAATGTCTTCCGCCATTTACTTCAATTTTGTATCTACATCAACATTTCTTTGTACTGCAATGAAAATATTATAACATAAGATCCCCAATACCACAAAAATAATAAAAAATAACAAATAAAACAAGTTACTTAAGATTTTTTATTTGTTATATTTCATGTTTTTTGTTGTATTGGGGTTTTTTTCCAATATTTTCAGTGTAATATATTATACCACTGTGCTCTTGATATTGTGTGTGTCTTTTTAATATTGTAATGTTTGACCTCGCTATGACGTCACCGTCTTTTTTAGTTAATTACAGCTTAGCTACTATTCACAATGGTTAAAAATAAATTAGTAAACTCTGAATCTTACCACACATTAGTTTTAAAACAAACAACACACTAGTTCAAAGCACGGACTAGTTGCGGCAACGATGTCGCCTTCCTCAGTGCTTAGTTACTACATTAGTAGCCAAACACTAAGGTACTAGACATCGTCGTCGAAACCTGTATGTGTTATGAACCAGTGGGCTTGCTTTTATCAAAAACTAATGTCTAAGGTGAGATTTTGAGCTGAATATTTTGTTTTTACCTTTGGGATTTGTTATTTTGTATACCTATTGGGTTATCATGCCTTTCCTCTTCCGAGTCGCTCTCATTATGAGACTCATCTTGTGGGTCTCATTATGTGATTAACCATGTGGGTCTCATTATGTGACTAACCATGTGGGTCTCATTATGTGTAGTCATCATAATTTGCTCCTTTTCAACCACTTATACCTTATTTGAAGCTTTCTACTATGAACTTTTTCTTTGCGTCCAATTGTCTTATTCATTAGTTTCTTGTTTTATTCTTTTGAGAGCCTACATTTTTTTAAAAACCATTTTCTCTTTCATGGATGTTTGTGTTCTTTTACTTTTAGCCTCTTATGCTCATCACTTCATTTTATTTAGAACTCTGTTTCTATTATTTATTTTCAATACGTTTATCCTACAGAAATGAGTTTTTTTGATGCTTTTGTTTGCCCTTGCCAACACAAAATTTGTATTACCAGGCAGCGATCATTAATAAATATTGTTATCAATAGTTGTAGTGTTTGTAAATTAGATCCCCGAGTTATTTTTAAATTTGTTCTGCATTGATAGGTTTATTGCAAACTTAGAATATTTTAATTTAAAGATAGTTTTTAACCACTATCGTTGTCATCCTTTACTGAGTTACTTACCTTTTACTTGTTACTGATTCAACCTTAAGTCGCTCTTAAAAATTATATATAAAAAATTACCAAAACAAAAATATTTTCATCTGAAAATAAATTTTCAACAGTAAATATCTCCAGTAACTATATGGAATAACTTACGGTGGATAAATATTAATAAATATTACTCAAAAACCTGTAGCCACAGTTTTGTTTCTAAACTGAGGCACGTTTCGGTTACCAAGTAACCATCCTCATAGGCGTAACATGAGAACATGCCTACTCATTGGTTTTACTTACTCTTTGTCATTAACAGATGTGGTAAGCGGTGTTTTAGTAGGCCTATTATAAATTATTAGCGTCTTGACTCTCCAGGTAGTAAGTCTGAAGATGTCTGCGACCTACAAACTATTAAACTGCTAGTATATTTCTGGAAGATGTCTAGGATGGATGCAGGTTAAATACTTACTATATTTTCAAACTGGATAAAACTAATTTTATTATATAATATATGTCTTACCGTCTATTTACCAACAACCATTGTAATACAATTTATAAGTTATATCAATATTTTTATTAATTTCTAAAATAGCTCAATTAAAATAACTAAATTTAAACTATTAAAAAATGAAATTATCTGATGCCAAATTATAAATTATATATAAAATATGTTATCTTATATAATAATCAAAACAAATGAGGATATTCAAATGCAAGAATTGTATATTAATTTCAATAACACTCGTTCTCAATTCTTTTCGTTGGTAAACAATGTCAACATCAACAGGAATGAATAATTCAATAATGTAAGTTATGCAGGATATGTTAAATTAGAATCTGCATTATTTTCTCCTAATTTTGCAAATCGTTGCAATAATAACCAAAAACATTCAAATATAGAAGAAACAAAACTTACAAAGGAAATTATTAAAGAATTAATATTGAACATTTATGAAATATTCTAAATATATTAATACAGATTTATTAAATAAACAAATACAAATACGACCTAAATTTGAAACTATATGCAATGTCTATAACGTTACGATAACGGTATAAATTTAGCAATCATGTAATATATTAGGCAACGATGAGGATTATTTTAATATAACATATGTTGTATAACTTAAATTATTGAATTACTCATTCCTGATGATGTTGGCTTTGATTACCAACAAAATACTTTAAACATTAAAAGAACTATACATACTTTAAATATATATATATATATATATATATATATATATTTACATATTATATTAAAATATTTTAATTATACTTTATATATATTTTAAATATATAATTATTTTCCTGAAGATGCTGACACTATTTTATCGGCGAAAAGCTTTGATTAAATATATTCATTAAAAGTATTTTTGTTTTTGAAATATTTTAAATTTATCAACTATGTTACAAGAAAACATCATTATATTTAATATAATATATAAATATATATGGTTAAATAAACACTTGCATGGCCAAGAATAATATTATATTAATTTACTTATACATTTATTCCCAGCCGAAGCATTTACTGATTGGCAGTATTAGCATTATCGAAACCTCTTTAGTATCGTACAGATCTATACTATACCAAGACTGTAGCTTAAATCGAAATGATTCAGATTGAAATAAATGTGTAAAGTGAAACAAAACACACACACACACACACACACATATGTATATATATATATATATATATATATATATATATATATATATATATATATATTTATATTTATATTTATATATGTGTGTGTGTGTGTAAATTATTAAATGCATATCATTAATATATACATGCATAATGTAATATATATAAAATATTAATGAATTGTTTAATATTCCTGATGATGTTGGTACTGTTAGCCAACGAAAATCTTAGAATTGTAAATTCAATTATAATTCTTGTATTTGTATTTTGACATATGTTCTTTATATATATATATATATATATATATATATATATATATATATATAATAAATTTAAGATATTTCAAAAACAAGAATACTTTTAATGAATATATTTATTCAAAGCTTTTCGCCGATAAAATAGTGTCAGTATCTTCAGGAAAATAATTATCTAATAAATTATTTTTACAAAATTAAATCATATTTACTACAAAGAATCATATGTGTATAAGTATTGCACTTTTTTTTTAGGTACAAAGTTATTTTCGAGTTTCTGTTTTCTTATTATATTATTATTTAATTTAACTATAGTTTTTCTTTTATATCAATTTTCTAAACCAATTTGATATATTATATTTTTCTTTTTTTTTATCATTTAAGTTCATTGGTATTTTGTGCATTCTAAATAGTAAATTATAAAGCGCTGCCATTTTTTGGTTGTATGGATGATTTGAATAATTAGGTATTATTTGATTTGTCTGCGTTCGTTTTCTATATATATTATATTCAAATGATTCTTTATTTCTAGTAATTGTAATATCTAAGTAATTTAGTTTATTTTGTGATTCAAATTCATGATTAAATTTTATATTTTCGTGTAATGTATTTATACATTTTAATATTTTGTCAATATTTAAACCATTATTGTTTGATATGTATAATCCATCATCTACATATCTAAACCAGAGTCCATTTTATTCATATATATAAAATTCCCTATACAATTTCAAAGTATTTGGCTTTATTACTTAAAGATTAGGTAAAATTAAATAATACTCATAATATAAAAAACTCGATTGAGCTTATTGAAAGATATTAAAATTGATAATAATACAAAATTAATATCATTTTATGTTACTAACATGTATAATAACATACATATAATGAAATCGCTTGAAATAAAACAAAAGTAATACAGATACATTTGGAAAAGATAACATGTTAACACAAAAAATAATAAATACATTAAAAACCATATAAAATCAAAATTATGTTTTATATAATAATAAAATTTATAAACAAAAGGATGGATTAACAATGGGCTCTCCAATGTTCAGCATATTATCGGAAATATTTTTACAAAATATAGACATCGAAATAGATAAGATTTTTAAAACATATGATCAAAATGGACTCTGGTTTATATATGTAGATGAAGGATTATACATATCAAATAATAATGGTTTAAATATTGACAAAATATTAAAATGAATAAATAATATATACGAAAATATAAAATTTACTCATGAATTTGAATCACAAAATAAACTAAATTATTTAGATATTACAATTACTAGAAATAAAGAATCATTTGAATATAATATACATATAGCAAACCAACGCAGACAAATCAAATAATACATAATTATTCAAATGATCCATACAACCAAAAAATGGCAGCACTTTATAATTTACTACATAGAATGCACAAAATACCAATGAACTTGAATGATCAAATAAAAGAGAAAAATATAATATATCAAATTGGTTTAGAAAATGGATGTAAAAGAAAAACTATAGATAAATTAAATAATAATATAATAAGAAAACAGAAACTCGAAAATAACTTTGTACCTAATAAGAAAGAAAATATTTGGACAACTTTTACATTCACTGGCAACGAAATAATAAAATTTCTAGATTACTTAAAGAAACAAATTTACAAATTACATATAAAACTGATAATAAAATTAAAAATTTATCAAACAATAACAAAAATCAAAATAAATATGCACGAAAGAAATGGAGTATATATTATAAAATGTCAAACTTGTAATAAATTATATGTAGGACAAACAAAAAAGAAATTAAAGGAAAGATACAAAGAACATTTAAACGCTTATATCAAATCAAATTTAGCTACGCATTGTATTAATAATGGACACGAGTTTCCGGAAATAGAAAATATGAAATTAATAAAAGATCTAAATAAAGGATTAAAAATTAATATATTTGAAACATTAGAAATTTATAAGCATAAAATTAAAGACAAATTAATTGATGAACAAATTCAAGTGAGATCAAGGCACCAAACTATTTATAAAGTTATTGATGTTATAGAAAATTTACATAAAGTGCATTACTTATAAAAATATGATTCTTTGTAGTACATATGATTTAATTTTGTAAAAATATTTTATTAGATAATTATTTTCCTGAAGATGCTGACACTATTTTATTGGCGATAAGCTTTGAATAAATATATTCATTAAAAGTATTCTTGTTTTTGAAATATTTGAAATTTATTAACTATATTACAAGAAAACATATCACCATATTTAATATATATATATATATATATATATATATATGTATATACTGAGAATGTTTTATTATAACAATAATTTAAACAGTTCAATTAAACATTTTATTGATTCTTCACATATTCATTACATAAAATATTAACCCAAACTAAAATAATTCCGAAATCAAGTGATAAAATATTATAGTTCTAAAATACCTTTTGATTATCAATATCCTTTAACAATTTTAAAGTCAAAATCAATATTCCTTTAACTAGAAGTGTCACATTTCTGTACTGAACTATTTCCGGTGCCTTATCATTTACACTAGATAGTAAAGAATTTGTAAGCTATTGAAAAATCTATTTTATATTTTTCTACACATAGAATACACAGATCATCATAAGGAATAAATACATAGAATACATCCATAAGAATACATAGAATACACAGATCATCATAAGGAATACATACATAGAATACACAGAACAGTAAAGCAAATAGACCAACTTCAACGAGTATATTCTCCTATATATATATATATACTCGCATTACTTAGTGCTAATTCATCGAAGAAAATATATAAACTGTACCTTAAACCAACAAAATTTATTACTGTATTATATTATCTACATAGTTGTAGTATATACCTATTACATTAACCACTTAACACTATGATTACACAAGGCAGGTTACGTCCAGTAAGACTCAGCAAAGGATTTGTTCTGGGAATAGGGACAAAACATGGGACTGCTAGAGCAAGGACCGTTACACTCAACGGGAAGGGGGAAGCCCTGTATTGAGGGCTCTTGCACTAAACACCTTTAACTAAACTTAAAGGCATGATTCGCATACTAATTTACCCATCAAATGCACTTCGTCATATCATACACTTTACCCATGCAAAGTGTCGAAATAGACAGTTTTGCATGATAATAGATTAGGTTACTAGCAATAGCAAAAAGTATTTGTGTATGTGTTTGGAAGCGTTGATGGATCTAATATCTTCAACATAGGTAGCTGCGAAACTTCAACCATAAAAACTGTAAGAAAGGGAGAGTCGTCTTTAGTCGTCTAAACATGATTCGGAAGTACAGTTTGGTGGGCAAAGTAGAAATAGCGAAACTTAGACGAAAGTTAATATCCTCTATCGGTGTGAAAAGCCTAGAATACGATCGAAAGGATTCGATGTTCGATAGGGACGCCCGACCCCCGGACACACCACGGGGGCAGTAATGTGCACAAATACTCCTAACAAAATGAGGTTTTAAAAGCTGTACAAATATTTATAGACAGACACGTGACAGTACGCCATAAGACAGAACGTTCCCCAACTCGATTGACAGAACGCATTTACAAAGTGACTCGGAACGGTTCCAAGCGTCTTCAAAATCACAACGACCCTTCTCATTAAAAAAAAAATATTGGGGGGTGGGTAATACTGAGCCTTTGGTATTGCCAACCGTAAAACAAAATATAACCAGGGAACATTTAAAAATCACTAAAACAAAAAAAAAACACATATAGAAGAATTACATGTGACAAGCACTTGATATTAAAATAAGATACATAACTAATAATATATGCGATTAATTCGCAAAGGGACTGGAATATGACTCTACTTGTAGCTGGATATTTGCAGGGATTAGCCAACAGCCGTTCTGTTAAATCACAGAATGACAATCTGTCAACATGTATCTGCACCGAGGTTCTACCGGACTACAAACCGACTAAATCCATTAGGGATTTCTGTGCTATAAAACCATGCACTAGATCGAGACATCAGATGAAGAGAACTCGGCACTATGATGATTGTAACTCTATTCAAGCACAGATGAATGGTTTCTGATGAAACACTAAAGTTTTATGTCTCTTATGCTTTGTTAACATTATTTCTCTCTTGCTGCTTTCTAAAATATCCTAAAAATACTTAACTTTGTTTTTATAACAATAAAAAACCCAGAATCAAACACACAAAAAATCAAAACCATAATATTACCAAACATAAAATATAATAAAATAATAAGATATTGCTATTTGCAGTAAATAAAATATTAATTAAGTTCAACATCTAGCAGTAAAATATCCTCCAATTTTAAATAGGTCCTTTCCTTTGAATTACAATAATTGATTGGATATTTTGAAAATCACACTCATGTGTATATAATTACTACTGACATTTTTTTATTGATTTTAAAAATTATTTTATCTTCATTGTTTATAGGACGTTTAGTTCGAAACCTATTGAAATAATGGACGAAGTTATATGACTTATTTTGATTTAATATTTTTTATAATAAATTTATGACAATAAACTCTCACTATTTTTAGTTTTTATATGATCCTAAAATACAATTTAAAATAGCAAGCACTTATAAGTAATGCGTGTTTATTATTTTTCTAGTAACACTGTATATAGAAATGCATACATTATTAATTATTACTAATAGCAAATTAAAAGTATATTTAAAATGTTTTTAATCCATAACAAGGTCATAAATGTATAGCGTCATAAGTGACCTATGATAACGTACCTTACCACACTAATACTAATAACAATGATATTAAAGTTTATTGTTATAAAAAAGTTGCTTTCATTGTTACAAAAAAATGTTTTTTTAATAAAGCATATTATAATCTCTAATGAAATTCTAGCACCATTAAAGTCTATAGATATCATATAACGAAATTTAAAATATCCACACTTTAACACATTACATAGACTGACACCCAATAACTGCTGACGATAATTTAAAATTACATTGTCGGATACAATTGTATTATAGTACATAAATGAATAAAACCCGTTGCACGCACACACACACACACACACACACACACACACACACACACACATACACACACACACACACACACACACACACACACACACACACACACACACTCACTCACACACACACACACACACACACACACACACACACATATATATATATATATATATATATATATATATGTTAATAAATTAAAAATATTTCAAAAACAAGAATACTTTAATGAATATATTTATTCAAAGGTTTTTGCCGATAAAATAGTACCAGCATCTTCAGGAAAATAATTATTATTATTATAATTTTTATTAGATTTTATTAGATAACTATTTTCCTGAAGATGCTGATACTATTTTATCGGCGAAAAGCTTTGAATAAATATATTCATTAAAGTATTCTTGTTTTTGAAATATTTTTAATTTATTAACGATATTACAAGAAAACATATCACCATATTTAATATATATATATATATATATATATATATATATATATATATATATTACGCTCTAAACCACACTGAATATAGGCTTTATATTATAGTTGACCTAATACATAAGATGTAGTCCAAGGTATATATAATATTATTTATATTATAAACTGTTATATATTATATAAAAACACCAAACTATAAAGGGATATTAGAGACACGTTTCACATTTGTTTCTACTATTTAGAACATTGCATTTACACTTTTATAGTTTTAAACACTGGTAGAGAGAAGGTGAGTTGAATCCGATCCGTTCACGTTTAATGTATTGTAGATAAATAAGCAGCAGTATTGAATCGCTGCAGGGAACTGACGGTTTGAAATTGGTCCTTAATCGAATTAGGTAATGAAGTATACTTCTTTGGTCTCCTGACAAATACATCTTCTTAGTAGTGTACTTAAGTATTGAAAGATTACTTAACAGGGAAAAGATAACGGGTATATGCCTCTCGATAGTACACTGCTGTAGTAGATTATCCCCGTCTCCACCTCTCAATTTACCTTTCTCCATTTCTCTCCTGCAGGCATATCTTTTTCTCCGGGAACACTATGCAGCAAATCCCTTTTAGCGACCTGAACGCCAACACCTGGCCTATGCTTCTTCGCATGTCCAATCCTCTCGCACATCTCCACGTAGCGGGTGCACCCGAGGTAGTTGGCCGTGTGTGCTCCGCCGCAATTGCAACACATGGGATCGTCTTCAGGTAGTTTCTGGCATCTCTTCTTGTCGTGGGTCTTACCGCACTTCACGCACCTAGGCCGGTGGTAACAGTACACCGCGCAGTGCCCATACCTTTGGCAGGAGTAGCATTGCGTGAAGCCGACGGGCGGCTTGTAGTCATACACCCTCACACGGAGATGAAACAGCGATGACAACTTGAAGATTGCGTCAGGGTTTTCTCCTGCCTTCAGTTTCACAAGAAACCTACCCAACGGTATCTTTTCTTCTGAAATCAACGGATCGACCATGCTTACTCGGAAACCCATCGACTGAAGCTCTTTCCTAATCAAATTCGGGTCAAAGTCATGCGGAATACCACAGATCACTATTTGCATGTCCACATTCTGAGGAAGACAGTAGGTGTGGTATCCTACCTCCTTTTCTAAAAGGGTTCTTTGAATGGCTGTATAGTCCTCGATAGATTTGGGGTAGACGTTAAAAAAGTCGCCTGAATATTTGGCGTCAAGTTCGCCCGCAATGGCAGCTTTCAGAGTTTTCGATAATTCTATCCAGTCCTTTGAAGCAGAAATTGAGATTGGCGGTATTTCAGGCAATCTTTTTGACTGAACTACGCAGGCTTTTACAGCTTTATCACCGTTCGGGACAGTGTCAGGGTTACCTTCTCGACAGGAGAACGTTACAGCTTCAGGTTTTTCACATTTGATCTGCCCTAACAGCATACAGTCAGTGGATTGCCCCCCTGAAGGACCATCTATACATTCTTCCATTGGTAATTCATTCAACACCCGAATACTATCTTCTGCTGACATTTTTATATTTCGAACTTATACAAATTAAAATGTTAAAGTTAATGGAAATAACTAATTGTTTAAGATAACCGTTTCGCTTCCGATTCAATCAAAAAATCTTTGTAGTCAGATGTATTATAGAATTAGTCTTTAAATTTTGGTACACTATTAAGTCAGCCTAAAGGAAGTCACTGCTTACCTGTTTTCTATTAACGTAGGATTTATATTTTCTAAAGAAAAATACAGTTATCACACACGTACTGATAATAGGAACACAAATCTGATTGAAGAATAGTTTAGTAATAAATCACTAAATTTTTGCTTTTCTAAAAAGATAACACTAAGTGTCTATAAACACTAATACAAAAGTATTCGATATTAAAGAAAACACTAAACTGTGATGTGGACTACTACAACTGACCGACACAGACGTTCACTCCAACACGTGCGCACGCAACAATGGTTCATACAATACTGCACTGCAATTTTCGCAGATGTCGAGAGTAAACTCCGGTCAAGGTAAACTCTCGGAAACTCTGATTGTTTGAGCCTACAGTAATCTTGGTCGTAAAACCCGGACCTGATTTGCGAACGCATTCTTTTATCAAGCAATTATTCTTTACTGTATTAGGATTTTTTCAAGTATTCGTTTTTGGATATACATTACGTTGTTTCATATCTTTATATAGCTACAATAAATGTAGCAATTTATTTTTAACAACGATACATAATAATAAATAAATAAATAAATAAATATATATATATATATATATATATATTAAATATGCTGATATGTTTCTTGTAATATAGTTAATAAATTAAAAACATTTCAAAAACAAGAATAATTTTAATGCATATATTATTCAATAAAAGTGCATAAATATATATAAGGAAAATATATAAAAGTAATAATATATGCATTAAAAGTATTCTTGTTTTTGAAAGGTTTTTAATTTATTGTATATATATATATACATATATATATATATATATTATATATATATATTATTCATCATTGTTTAATATATATATATATATATATATATATATATATATATATATATATATATATATAAACAATCTATTATATCTGTACTAGTAATTTATAGTTTTAAGAAATAGGTTATTAAAGGGGAAAAGTATTAGTTTCTTTATACAAAAAAATATATATTGCTTGAGAAAAATACAAACTCATTTTTCAAGAATTTCCTCAACAAATGTTCCACTGTGATATTGTTACTATATAAACTTGGAGAAAGGATACAAGCAGGGCTGTGCTATGTTCTGGTAGTGTAGAGGAACAACATGTAAAAGATAGGAACTGGGTCCACAACAGATGAGGTGGATAAGCAACAGATAAGCATTTCTCGAGCTCAAAGACAGCGATAAGTTTTATTGGGCATTTAAAGAATATTAGTATAACGGAACAAAGTAGAGACAAACAGAAAGAAGATATACAAAAATTTAAAACAGTCAACTCTAAATCTCACCGAGCGCTAGTTTGTTAAACCAAACACACTACTTTGTTTAAACAACCAGACTGGTTTCGTTTACGATGTCGCCTTCGTCAGGGCTTTGCTGCTACTGAACCACCTCAGTGTTTCAATAAACTAATGTGTAAGGAGATCTAAAGTTATGATTTATTCCCAATAGCAAAACCCTAATTAGTTTTATAACTAGGAGACGTATTACTTAGAGATCCACTTTAGGGGTTCTTCGTACAAACTGATCATATTACTCTCGCTTTGCCAATACGGTAAAAAATGTTTTCAATCGCCATTACTGGAGAAAGGACGTGTACGTTAAGTATGATGTCACACAGTACACGTTAAACAATGAAGTACGCCATTCGCCTGTCGCATCATTGGGAATATCCTGGAGTAAACTGGGGCAACGAACCACTCTCCCTGAGTATT
>JBAIZL010000002.1:14892867-14915367 GCA_036971475.1 Prosapia bicincta | reverse complement strand
CTTGATATTTTACGATCTCCGTTGTTTTTCCGTTGCACTGACTTTATTAAGTTAAAATATTTTTATTGTTAGTAACGGTAGATAAAATTACTTTCCTTAATAATAGTGAAATATTAACTTCATATATATATATATATAAATATATATATATATATATATATATATATATATATATATATATATATATATACAGCAAATATTAATAGTATACATATTTATATATGAAGTAACTTAAATTCTGCAACATGAGACAATCTTTTTATTATTTAATTGAATATAACAATTTTAGTCATGTACTACCAAATAATAATGAAATTTGCTAATGAAGCGTATGAACCTGTAATAATAATGTTATTCTAGTTTTCAATATAGCTCTCAGCTCAAGGGATTGGAAATATTGCATCATCTACAACCTTGTGAGTTGGGTAAGATAATAAAGTAATTGTCGCACATATAACAATGGAAAAACCCAATAACTCTTGAATACCATAAAATTGCGATAATGCCCCGGATTTCGTAATGCTTCAGGATCGATAAAATTACTATTAATCTATAAATATCGTGGATGTTGGAAGTAAACAGCAATTATTGCATTCGCTGAACATGAATGCTCTATAAACAAAATGATTAGTGGAAAAGTACTGAAACTATACGTGGACTTTTGTTTTGCAAAATGCAATATCTACCTGTAAACAACGTATTGTGTTCTGCAATCACCTGCCAGATATTGATAATCGGTATTGCAACACCCGACAATCGGCCTAAGCTGTGTTCCTTTCCACTGAAAACTGAGTTAAATGTTTTATTCACTTTTAGTTTTAGCATGGTGGAAAAAACAAAACGGAAAAATGAAAAACATTTTAAAACCTCACGTTTATGAGAATGTTCTACAACGTGTACATAAGTAACGAAAGTTGATAATTTTTATTTCATAAACACACATAACGGGGTGCTATTTGTTCCACGAGAGAAAATACAAAGTGTATTGGGTGTAACGTAAATGCAAATAATTAATAACGATTGTATACACCATTAGGGTATCTTTAGAAATACAGGGCTGACATATTTTTATTTATTTTTTTATGCTCATTGGAAAACTCACAATGAGTGTTCATGCCAACCAATTTAAATTTGAAAGTCGTTGGAAATATTGTCTTAAGCTTTATTTGTTTTATCCCAAATGTGGAAAATTCCAATTTTGTTGTAGGTCATTCGTTGTTTTCATTGGTATTATTGGTGAGTTAAATTATTTAATCTCATTAAACTCACAGATATTTAATGTCATAAAACACTGGGACTGTTATTGCTAAAGAAATAAACGATTGAAATAATATAACTGTATAAAACAACTGTGGCGTAATGTTTAACATACATAAATGAAACCTCTGAACTACATATAACTTTTTTCCTTTATTGAAATTTTTACGTACATTTCGATTACATAGCATCCTCAGAAGTAGATTACAATAAAAATATCTCCTTTGCGTTGTAAATTCCCTCTGAGGATGATTGCAATGCATTCGACATGTACATAATATTTTAAATAAAATAAGAAAGTTATTTGTTGTGGTGTGGCTTCATTTATTTATGATTGAAATAATATTAATAAACGAAGAGATTGATTATATATACGAATAGCATGTTATTTAAACCTATTACATAACATCTTGCGATATTTCAGTTATTGTTAGATCTAGATAAATATGTTAAATCATATATTTTTCAATTATTTCTATATATTCAATTTCTCTATTGTTTTATTTTTACCTAGTAGTGGAATTCGCTTAGTTCTAATACAGTTTTCTTATATATATTAAATGCATATTACAATTATTTATTAATAAATTTTAATTTTATATCGGAGAAAAACGTTTCACATAAGGGCCAAGGTTTCAAATATAGTTATTTTGTTTCATTTGGCTTAAAATAAGTGAGAACGTAGGGTTTCATAAAACAGCTGATTTTATGTTATTTGTTACGGGGTATATCAATAGTTTTAACACATATGATATGTTAAATTAATTATAATATGTGTAATCATTATATAAAATTAATTAAAATAAAACCATTTCGTAGGAATAACTTGGAATATGCTTTAAAAACTGTTCTTTTATATTATTTGTTTGTCAGATCTTAGCATTACGTGCATTGTTGGAAAATGTATTCAAAGTAATAAGATGAACAAAAAAGAGTTTTAGTCTTTTCCTGTAGTTTTTCCCGTTACTAGTGGAGGTTAAAAGTAAAGAATGGAAATGTTATTATTATATCGAGAAATTTTATGAAACACATTTATGACCGTTTCCCCCAGTTTAGGTTTTCTAGTCTATGACGTCCCCCATAGAACAAACGGTCACCTATGTGCAGTAACATTCCACGCTATAAGAAACGACCAATCACGTTTACGCTGAACTAATATATACTATTAAAAACCAAATTTGTCTTTAGATTTCTGTTTTACTTTCTTAATTTTTCGAATCGGGACATAGAAATGAATTGATTTGTTAACTCGGTTTATTTACGTGTGCACGGTAAAAAATGACAGCCTTTTTTTTAAAAAATATTACTTTTATTATTGATAAATGTTGTTTCATTCAGAAAAATAAAAATTATTGTCCAATCAGCTACGCAGTGAAATATTACCCAGGGATTCATTTTGCAGAATTATTACCATCAAACTACGGGGAAATATTGCAACCACTCGCACATATCAGATCAAAATTACATACGGAAATTGAATTTTCAATTTAATAAACAAGTTGAGTCGAAAAACAGTTTAAAAAAATCATATCTGTTTATATTGAGCCTTGATTTGTTTAAATTCCGATTCAGTGATCGCACGTTTCGAGTTAGATGGTTATATGGCTATTATTGTTTACTCTTAGGTGTTTATAACGTGCTGCACACGTTTTCCATCATTGGCCATTGCTGCTACTTTAGTAACGCATAGAAGCAGAGATACGGAAATATAATATTCAAATAAAATATTTGTCTCCAACGGAAATGTGACAAGTGGTTATTCAGTATACTTATAGTATTTAAATATTAATTATATAAGATTCGCTGTTTACCTGCTATAAGTGAAATACCTCAATATAGCATAACTTTCATTTATACGTCTAAACCGAGTTATAAGGAAGTGTTTCGAAAACTTGAAATGATTACTTCTGAAGAAAAACTACAAGCAAAGAAAATAGTCGTTTTGAAGAACACGAATGGGTAATAAATAATATTTTAGTTTATAAATATACACCGAAAGTTAAAACAAGTATTATATATACTTGTCCAACAAAGAAAAATATTATTTTAGTTTCATTTTATTTTCTAATTATAAATAATATAAATAGGTCAGAATAACAATAATATGTGACAAAATAAACTGCTTTCCATATGGACGTATGTAAGCGGTATGTATGGTGTTGGACTATCACTTTTATTTGGTAATATTTATAAGTTTTTTTTGTCACTCTAAATTGAGATGCAGTTTTTTTTTGCTTTCCTCTCGTATTGTTTGTTTGTGAACCGACGTTTGACTTTAAAGTTTGTCCATTTTAATCTCTTCATTCGTTTTTAATCCTTGAGTAATATTTACGATATTGTGAGGTAACCAAGGCAACCATATAAGGGTGTACAATGGAGGTTTCGACGGCAACCAGATGTGAGTGAAGACAAAATGAATATACTTTAATGAGAAATACACTCCTATCCATGGGATAGTAGCCTCATTGCCAAAAAAGCTTGACTTTGAAAATTAAGAAACTCGGTTTTAATCCGGTTTAGGCCTCCAAAGGTTTAGTATTGAATAAATAATGAATAATTATTTGAACAAAAATTAATTAATAAATTAGGTAACATAAATTGTCATCCCTAACAGAAATTAAATATGTATTTTAATGTGATTGTATAAATAAAAATGTATTTTATTACAGATTGAAAACTTTTACAAGATACATATAGGCAGTGTGAGATAATACAAGGAATTTAATAATAATAAAGGTATATCTACAGAATTATGTAATAATTATTCGTTTCCATGGAAATGTCGAAACAGAATAAAAATGATGTTACATGAATGACAAATAAAAATTAAATTGTTTCTATAGAAACCAATAAGACAAATTAAAAACAAATAGATTTCTATTTCCAATTAATGCCTAAAGCCAATGAAGATTTAGTTTTAATATAAATGAAAATTAAAATATAAACAGGTGATTCTATAGAAAACGAGAATCCTAAAAATATATTTTTACTGTGCAAACGTTTAAGCATGATTGGTTTAAAAATTAAACATTATTACATAATACACTATTTAATAATTACTATCAGTTCACATTCTTCCTATATGTATATATATATATATAAATTTATTTCTAAATTTGCAACACCGTTTTCTTGTATTCACTTATCACTTTCACTATATGTACTTAAACAAGAATCTTACTTGGTATTTACGCCAGTTAGCTTTCAAAGATTGGTAGTACCTCCATTGTCGACAAAATCGTTATCACTAAAACCCCCGGTCAGTGATGCTCCATTATTGAGATACTATCAATATTTGAAAGTTAACTCGCGTAATTACCAAGTAGGATTCTTGTTTAAGTACATTAATTGAAAGATATATATATATATATATATAACTACATAGGCTTTTCAAATACAAGAATATTTAATAATTTAAATTCAAATCTCATCGTTGGTAAACAGTATCATCATCAGCAGGAATGAAAAATACAATAATTAATGTATTTTTAATGAAAAATACAATAAATATTGCAAACTTCATTTCTGATAATGTTAGTACTGTTTGGATATAAATTAATAAATATTCTTGTATTTGAATAAACTATATTTTTTAGAATATTAAACAATAAAATGTCATTTTATATATATATATATATATATATATATATATATATATATATATATATATATATATATATATATTCTTGATATTTAACGTTATCCATTGTTTTTCCGTTGCACTGACTTTATGAAGTTAATATATTACTATTGTAAGTAATATATTAACTTCATATATATATATATATATATTTGTAGCATTGCGACACTGTTTTCTTGTATTCACTTATCACTTTCACTATATGTACTTAAACAAGCATCTATATCTTATACAAGAGATAGATTTATATATATATATATATATATATATATATATAACATTTAAAATATTTCAAAAACAAGGATACTTTTAATACATATGAAATAATTACTTCATTCTTGTTTTTGAAATGTATTGAGTTTATTAACTATATTACATTCTTTCGAGTATTACATATTCTTTGTTACATATTCTTTCGAGTATTATTGCAATATACAAAATTTAAATAATTTATTTTATTGAAAAATTTTGGATATAGTTTTGCCAATTAATAATTCGATTATGCTATATTTTTATATCTTATAATATTTATTGCAAATATTAAATTAAAAGTAACCAAATTTTTTATCTCCTAGTAAATGACACTTTATATAACATGTTCTTTATGTAAACATTATTCTATAATTATACTGTGGCTTCAACGGAGATGTCTGAGTTTATAGAAAGGTGTTAAATGTCAAATTAAAAAGAAATGCAAAATCCAAAAAATGTCATTTTCATGAACATATACCTAATCTAATTTATAATATTGTTCCAGAAATCATGATAAACAATATTATTATGAAGTAAGAATATATATAGGTACTAAGGGCTCGTAACAGAAATTGCCGCTTCTCACTTTTCACAATAAAATCAAATGAAATATTCACCGTTAATTGCAGTTTAAAGTTTAAGTATTAGAATAATATTCTTATTCAAACACCAATAAATGCTAAACCCAAAACATTACCTCTTTTTAAATTTTATTTTCCTTTTAATATTTTCATAATTTTTTATTTTACCTTGTTTTCTTCGGTTTTCTATTTGTATCCTAATATCTCAAGCCGCCTCTGTTCTACTAAAAGCTACACACAATTGCCCAGGACTAAATACTGGGTTTCCCAAATAGATACAGATTTTATCAAACGTTTCTAACTTGACTTTTAATTATTGTCATTTCAAAGGTTAACCGTATTGGACAATTGAGTCCTAACGAATGAAAAAGGCATATTTTTATCTGCTGTTGTTAGTTTTGTTCTTGAAAGAAATACTGCTTGACTTTTGTTTTTGCCAGTAATTACTTCCAAATATAATGATATTTCCAAGATAGCAATTAGTCTTACTCTATTTCAGAAGACCTACTCATATTTCTGATTAGCATAACAATATCGCCAATCCTTATTTTCAAATTGTGTAGATGTATACCAGGTGGTACTATTAAATCTAAGAAAACTTTTCTGAATCACATAATTGTCATTATTTAGAGGGTGCCTAGAATGTTAAATATGTCCATCATCCTCTCTTCCTACATTGTAAATGATCCTTAAACTTCCTTTCCACCATCATTCCTAAATAGTTGTCTATGAGCTCGCGGTCTTCCTCCATTACTTATAATTTCAATAGTTTTACTTAAACCGAAGACTAAATTTAACAAAAATTAAAAATAAATTGAACAGATTTCTTATAAATTATCCTTAATCATTATTTCTACAATAATTTTAGACAACTTACAGTCTTTCTTTATTCCACAGATTTCAATTAAAAAGAGCATTAACTAGTATTTAACCAAAAAATAATTATTTGATTCCTACTGAGGTCGACACAAAACAATTATTTTAGTTACCGTAGAGCACTATTTAGGATATTGTGTGGTAACCATGGCAACAGTTTAAGGTTGTACAATGGAGGTTTTGACGACAACCAGAAAGGGGAGAAATATTCATAGACATATTTGAGAAATATATTTCTAGGTATTAGAAATTTTACGCTGTGCCAAGGTGCTCTAGAGTTCAAACATGAAGATTTCAGGTCGAATCCGGCTGGACCACACTCATTTTATAATTTAATTATTGAATTAATATTTGAAAAAACTGTATTAGTATCAATAGTCATCCACTATAGAATAAAAAAAAAATTATTTGAGCATGATTAGATGAATAAAAACTTATTTTATTATCTATTGAAAATTTGTACAAGATATATATTAGGAAAGTGTGAGCAAATACAAGGAATTTAGAAAAAAAATTAATAAACAATTAAATTCACATTAACTGAATAATCACCATCTGGTATAATTATTAATCACTATCAGGCATATTGGACTAAATTAACAATAAACCCACTGTAGTGAAATTGCCATTAGATAATTATTAAATATAACAAGGGAAGCGGGGTGGCACCCATGTAAATTCTGACACGTCTGATAGCTTTTCCGTCGTCTCAACACTCAAGCTTTATATTGAATTTAATTAAGCTATTTTACTTGGTTCTTTGCTCGATAAATTTCATGGGGATTCATACTCTTACGGAATTAATTATGTAGATGTGTAAAACATAAAATTAATAATACTAAATTTCATTTCAAAATGTTTAGATATAATATGTATTTTTGGCAACCAAAATTATTCTGAACAATTGTGGTCGAGTTAGAGAAGTGTTTTAGCTTAAAACACAGTGTAAAGTTCCCTATCATTTTTATATCATCTTCAGAAGAGAGGATGAATTAAATAGAATCCCCCTCTACAATTATTTGGTTCAGTGATACGAGATTCATGTACGAGTAAATAAACGAATTTGACAAAATATTTAAGAGAAATAACTCATAATTATTAAATTGTTTCTGTGGAAAATGCAACAGTAAATCAAAACGGCATTTCCTAAGATATATATATATATATATATATATATATATATATATATATATATATATATCGGATTTAGAATAATGTTTAGATAGTACATGATGAATATGACGAATATTAATATATATATATATATATATATATATATATATATATATATATATATATACATATATATATAGGAAATAAAAAATATCAATAAAAATATAAATATATAGGAAACAAAATATGGTAAAAATCGATATTGTATCATCATTTACTCTCCAAACAATATTCTAAACCGTTAAAAAATTCAGAGGAAATATCGATTTCATTACTGTTGGAATTTCCAAAAAAAAAAAAAATAATAATGTATTATTTCTCTTAAATATTTTTTCCATTTTATTTGATTACGTGTTCATGAAGCTCGTTTCGTTAGATCCCTTACATGGAGACATAGATTCTATTTAACTTACCATCTCTTCTGGGAACTAAAATCTGTGTTTTAGGGTAATATTCCTTCCCAACCAGATAATAATGATTAGAAAATATTTTTATGATAATTAAATAATATATTTAATTCTAAAACACTGAAATCGTACCCATGGAAATGGCAGTTTTATTTCTACAATCTCCTTAAACAGAATTGCCTATTTTACGCTTTACACATTTCTATATATTTTGACATGAAAGTTATTGAATTTAATATGTCTTCTGAAACAATATTTCAAATTTATATTAGGCATCATTACCATGGAAATGTCATTTTGGATTTATCAATTATTTTAAATTTTACATATAAAGAAATTACATACATATATATATATATATATATATATATATATGAAGTTAATATATTACTATTTTTGAGTAATTTTATCCACCATTAAGTGCAATAATTTTACCTTGAGTGATGAGGCACCTTTCGGTCTTTGACCATTGTCGAATCACTGATTGTTCTCTGGTGTGGATGCTACGTCCGTGAAGCCGGTGTTTGTTGAAGTTACGCGCACTATTTCTTGATCTGTGTGTATGAGGTTTCTGTATAGTATGTCTTCTGTATATGTTGTTTGTAAATTCATTAAGTTGTTGTGTATGTTTTTATAAATGTGGTATTTTTCTAGTGAGTTTAGTTCTATTGGGTTGTTATTTATTTCCAGTATGGTTAGGTTATTTTCGTATTTGTAATTTCGTGTTTATGGGAAATTAGGTGTGCTGCAACATTTGATACTTTAGAATTTTTATTTTTGAATGCTCTATAATGTTCTTCAAATCTTATTTTAAATGTTCTGGATGTTTTTCCTATGTAAAAAGCGTTACAGTTGTTGCATGTGATTTTGTAGATTCCTGATAGGTTATGTTTTTCTGAATTTGTTATGTGGTTTTTGTTACTAAGATATTTTATTATTTTGTTGTTTGGTTTGTAAGTTGGAATGTAGTTTCCATACTGGAAATAAATAACAACCCAATAGAACTAAACTCACTAGAAAAATACCACATTTATAAAAACATACACAACAACTTAATGAATTTACAAACAACATATACAGAAGACATACTATACAGAAACCTCATACACACAGATCAAGAAATAGTGCGCGTAACTTCAACAAACACCGGCTTCACGGACGTAGCATCCACACCAGAGAACAATCAGTGATTCGACAATGGTCAAAGACCGAAAGGTGCCTCATCACTCAAGGTAAAATTATTGCACTTAATGGTGGATAAAATTACTCAAAAATAGTAATATATTAACTTCATAAAGTCAGTGCAACGGAAAAACAATGGATAATATTAAATATATATATATATATATATATATATATATATATATATATATATATATATATATATATATATATATATACATACATACGTACAGCAATTGGTCTACAGCATGCACGAATTCGCCATTTACCATTTTCTGATTTCTTGCTATTTCCATTTGTTTTACTTCTATCGCTTCCGCAATCCTTTCTGTCTGTATCCTTAACACAGTCCTTATGAACAATTTCGTTCATCTGTTATAATTCATTTCTTAAAGCACATCCAGATGTGGTGTCGTTTCTATTTATTTTAAAATGGAATTTCCACAATCTTGGTCACTTCTGTCATCATTATCTTAGTCAATTCTGCCATCATTATCTTGGCCATTTTTTCTCTTGGTCACTTCTCCCTTAGTCATTTCTGCCATCATTATCTTGGCCCCCTTCTCCCTTGATCACTTCCCCTTTCTTCACTTCTGCCATCATTATCTTGGTCACTCTCCCACTTGCTCAATTCTCCCTCGGTCACTTCTGTCATCATTATCTTGGTTCCTTTCTCCCTTGGTCACGTTTGTTCTTTAGTTAGCTTCGACACCAGAATTCTATCCCTATAGTCATCTTTGCGATGTCTGTCCTCTCTAGATAGGTCACACATTTCTGCTTCAAAACTCTCATTGTTGGATAAAAAACTGATTATAACTCTTGTTCCTTTTCCTATGCTTTACTCTACAAAACTGGATTTATGGTTTTATTATATTCCTGTCTTTGTTTATCGCTTTTCCAAACGCTCGACTGCTTCCTGTCGTGTGCACATGTATTCCCAATTATTTACACATTTCCACTCCTTTCTACAATCTCGATTGCAAGTTTTCTTCTGGATTTCTTAGTTTAACCACTCAGAGTCAGTTATCCGGTTTTGGAGACCTTGTTCTTAGTAGTATGCATGATCCCTAATATAACTCAATTCATTGACATTTTCCGGATCGGAATACAATAATGTATTTAAATTATCGCATATTTGTGCTAGTACCCGTGTTAGGAGTTTATAACCCGATTTGAACATACTTTGATCAGGCAGCTCCATTGTTCAACCCTTTGTGGTCCCCTACCTAACTTTCGCTGTATTTTAATAAGAGTTTTATGGTGGCTTAAATTAGCTCACATCGTTTTTGGAGTTTTTCTATAAAAACAGGGGCGTACATTGCGTTTCATCCCTTCTCACGAAGGAGAATCGAACTCAATGCATCTTTTCTAATTTCCGAAGTTTTCTTTTGTAGTTTTTTTAAAATACAACTCATTGGCTGTGAGGGATCTTCAGTTATGAAACCCTTTTACTTATCTTGCACTTAACTATCGCACGAGAGTTTTCAAAAGGTTAAAGAAGGCTATATTTAACCGCTGGAGTGTATTACTGTTTTGCTCCTGTTGCTATTTGGATTTTTGTATCATTTCTCATAGACAGGAAACATTAGGGTTGTATGTATTGTTTAGGCGTTTTTTTTCGTAAACACATCTCAAAAAGACATTCGTGATTCACTGTTGGAAATGATAATGGTCTTGAAACATAGGTTTGCTGGAGAAAGCAACAACATACGAACAGTATTATATTTTTATACGAATATCAGAAGAAATGAAGCATTAGAAGAACAATAGAGTATGTGCAAAGAAAAAGCGATAATGTAAGTTGAGGTGCGCCAAAGAAAGAGGTTTAATAATTGGTGATAACAAAAAGGTGAGCAGCAGTGGTGTAGTCAGACGATGTTTGTGGGCCGGGGGACCTGGTAGCCCCCTAGGGAATTGTGATAATATTTTAATCTACAAATCTCATTTCATGGTATTTTGGTACTTACAACTACACAATTGTTTGGTAATCGGGAAGCAGTTTTGATAAAAAAACTAGCAGGATTTTAAAGGTGAAAATGTTTCTGCTAAAATAATTGGTTTGGGAGAGTACGTGCTCTATGCGCCCCTCCCTGGTTACGCTTTTTTCTAAGAGGGTTCTTATGCTATCAATAACTGCAGTGAAACAATAATTTTAGATATCTTCACATAGGTGATTATTTCTTAAAACAACCAATTTTATGAAAACAAATAAAGCCCACGATGAAAAAAGGAAATGTGTGATGGTTTTCTGTATATTTCCAAACAATTCCCGTAACCATAGTTTTATCATCATAACAATCGCAATAAAATTAGTATTGTTCGCATATTATTTGTTCTACTTTTATTGGTAATCAAATGTCGTCAATTGTTTAACAATAACTTCAAAAGTGTTTTAGCCTTTATTTAGAAATATATTTCCAAATGACACTTCAAGTATACCCTAACTTATCCAGTCCCACATTCCTAACTGGGTACGAAGTAAGTTGTTAGAACGCTCTCAGAATGGTGAGTTCTCTAGATATTAATTTTAACAGGAAATGCCCAGAAACCATATATTCTAAGAACATTATTATATTTTAAAGCATAAATATTATTTTCTATTTATGTAATTCATCCCCCCACAATTTGCTGATAAAAAAATATATTTCGATGAAATGGCATACAGAATATCAAGTTCTAACTTTTATTTACCGTAATTCTGTGTGGAATATACGAAGCAAAACATTTTGTAAACTCTGGAATAAATAAATAATACATTGTTCTTACAAAATAATAAGTTTACATAGAACATTTTTTTAAAAATTCAAAAAACTAAATTTAAATAGATACAATTTTAAGACTGGTCCTAAATTATTTCAAATATACTTTATAAAAGTATACAACCTTTTTAGATTTTAAAATTGTTAGTCAAACATTTCCAAATATAAAATTAGAATCAATCACATTCCCAAAATAATTGTTTAAATTTGATCGTGTTCAAGTTATCCTTCCATTTAATATATATTAGGCCTCAAAATGCAATTGAATATGTAACCTATTAGAAACATGTTGTAAAGTTAGAATTATGTGCATGGGAAACTTCATTTGCAAATCTGTACAAAAATAAAATTGTTAATAACGATCCAGGATCGATTCAAAAATTCCATATTATTATGAATAATGTCATGTGAAATATTTTCATTGATTTTATTATTTACATAATTTCCCTAACACAATATATTATTAATGGTACAGTCTTGTCAACATAAAATATTTGTAGTTATCTCATTTTGTCCAATGTGCATTTCTTAGTAGGGTGAGTTGTAAATCTAGGTAGCCAAAGATCCTGTTCTAACTTTGTATAAATATTGCAGGTTATGTTCTACGTCTATAGTTAAAGTTATATCTTTGCAGTAGCATCACTGTTGGTGATGATGACATAATTCATCGAAACGCGTATGATATTAAAGTTTTATATCTGTAACTTCTGTGTATTTTATTTAGGGAAATACAATTTATAATCACACAAACATTGCCGGTTATTGTTAACCCAATAATTTGATAGAACAATGAAAATCATGACATATTCTTATAATTGATGACGTTGCAATGTAAAATGTCTTCAGTAATTGGGGGATTGTTTACCCCTAGCTTATAAATGGATAACCTGTGTAGGATGATTAAACTACGATTTTGAACCACTGAAACTATATTCTAATAACAAAAAAAGACTCAAACTTCAAAAAAAAAAAAAGATTTAAAAGTTCTCTCACAAATAACTTCTTACTTCTGTGGCTTTTGGATTAGGCAATGATTTATTAGCCTTTGCTATAAAATTTTGCCAAAATCTTTCAGTCTGATACAAGCTCTTATATATCCAACGCCCACCCTTGGCTGGTTAGCAATTTGCCAGCACTCTGACCAGTAGAGGCGGCGATCTCCCTGTAGTCGTCTCCTTCTTCGCCCACAGGGTTGCCTGCTAGGGGACGACACAGGGACAGGTAGGCTCCGTCCATCCCGGAGTAAGACACAGTCCGTAACTGCACTTACCCGGATGTAATGCCTGGTAGTTCTGAACGCAGCTACTGCTATATCTCGAGACATGTTTCGGGCTATGGTAGAATTTATCAGGTAAGCCCAATTCATCCCTATGATGGATTACCTGCAGCGTATCCTTGTCCAGTTGTATTCAGCTTGCTTGATTCAGTTATTTGCACTGGGGTATGTCTGAGCTTCTACATAACAAATATATATATATATATATATATATATATATATATATATATATATATATATATATATATATACTTATTTAGGCGTATTTGATGCCTACTTGTTAGAAAAAACCGCATTGAAAAAATACTTTTATAAATCAGCTTTTCCGACCACATATGTTCATGATTTTATATTTTTGAAGCATTTATCATTATTATTGAGTCACTTTCCCTTAGACTAAAACTTCCAAGTTGTTATTCATGCTTTACCATCGTAAAATCCCAAACTTCTACTGTTCATTAACTCCCTACATAGTCCATATTCAGGCAGGGTTGACGTAAGGGGGTGGGAAAGAACCCAGATATTATTTTACACTACTTGACTTTAAACGGATCTTCTTATAAAGTGCAATATTTAATGGACCACCATGTCTCCTTGCTTATTATTTTAACCTCTGCATCAATGTAACGTTTTTCAAAGATGACCTCATAAATGAGAATTGCAATGAAAGATCGGGAGCTAGCTCCTAATTATTTGTGTTTCTAAAATATAATGCAGCATTTTTAAAATTACTCAAGTAATTACGTAGAAGGGTCAGGATTATATTGCCATATATAATTATATGACACTTACCAGTAGCACTTACTTTTGGATTAATAAAATACGGGGTTTAGCGAGGTGTGGCATGGTTTGATTTGGCAATGGTTTCCATCTCCTAAAACAGTCATTCTCGTTAAACAAAGACTAAGTACTATTATAGTCACACATATTATAAAAAAAAAATATTTTTTTAATTAAAAAAATACCTGTATGGATGAAAACTAAGTTTTATAACAATAGGTCTTAGTAAAAACATCGCACTAACAGTGCTGATAGCATTTTTTAAATTACTAATATTTACAGTTTTGATAACCAATTATTTGATTACTTTCAGGAAGTGGCAACATTTGCATTCGCTATGATCGCAGCTATGCTGACATTTGAATTCCCTGTTGGAGACACAAAGCTTACTGAAGAAGAGAAAATAATTTTTGGCATTCTAGGCACAACAGAAGAGGTTACCGAAATTAAAGAACCAAGTAAAAAACGTGACAAGGAAGCCTTGACGAACAAATCGAAACAAGATAAAATTAAAGCAGACACTAAGCCCGAAAATATAACGCTGAATATAAAAGAAGTAAAAGACATAAAACTTCTTTATGAGTTACTTAAAACAGCAAATAAAAAGTCTTCAAAAAAACCAGTGAAACGAGAAAACCAGAATTTAGATAAAAGACTTGTGGAGTGTTTTGGCGAAGACGACAGAGAGATGAACCTATTTAACTTTTACACCTTTGATCCTAAATCTACGGACAATCTAGTGAAAGGGGCCCAAGTTATTGCCCAAGGGTTGGCGCTTTGGAGGGATGTGAACAACACGCTGTCGCACTCTTCCGGCGACACAAAGAAGCTGCATGCTATGACTGTGGTCGCAGAGTCCTTGGCAGATTTGGTGCGTGCGGCCGTTGATTACTTTCGCCAGAGAAAATCACTGAAAGAACCTCCAACAAATTACGTGCTCGGCAATAAATTATTTCGTCCAGGCGAATTTAACGGCTACTCAGGCCCTTGGAGTCACCTACATGGTGTCCCTATGCCGATTTGGGGATAATTTAGTACCAAATAAATAAAAAAAATTCTGAAAAATAAAATAATAATTTACACAAATGTGTAACAATAAAACAATTAAATATATTACTGACCTGGTTTTTAGTCATTTTCCAAGCCCTTTGTTCAAATAGACGAAGTGTATACAATTAATATTTTTAACTAAGGAACTCATGCAGTAAAGTTTGAATTACAATTTTTTCACAAGTTGTAATATATTTGCGTTTTAGTATGATGTATGTTTAGTATTAAGCTGACAGTGCAAGAAGCTCGGTGATACTGACAATTTTAGTTAGGTTAAATGTTGAGCAGTCTATGGTTTAAAAGCGTTTATATTGGTTATTAATTGTAATATAATTACAAAAATGGAACATCCAATGAGAAAATATAATTTACATACATACATATTATATATATATATATATATATATATATATATATATATATATATATATATATATATATATATGCTAGGGATGGGCCGATTCCTAACATTTTCCGTTCGATTCTCGATTCTTTAGTTGATTCTCGATTCTTTCAAGTTATATTAGCTTACATTCTAGTTCTCTAATAATTAATTTAGTTAACATCTTGGTCATATGGCAAAACCTTTTAAAAGTTCTGTTTTAATGTAATGGGCTAAACAAAATCTTCAACCTTGATTTATCAATAGGAATTTTTCCTAAATATAAAAACATATCAGATTAAAGTAATGACTTATTTTAAAGTTAAAAATGTGAACTTTACTTATTTTATGATAATTGAAAAAATTCCTAAGCCTATTTACATTGTCTCCCAAACAAAACAAAAATTTAAAACAAACGAACAACATAAAAAGTAAAAAATTAATAAAAATAATATAGTTTTTAATATTTAAAAGTCTGTCAGGTAATGTACATTTCTGTTCAAAAACACAAGTATTTGAACACGTTGTGGGTCAAGCTAGTTTCATCGCTAGTCACATATAGCTCCTGAAGTTGAGAAAGGTTTTTCAGAAAACACTGCCGCGAGTGGGCAGACAGGTATTTTATTGCCATTGCATTTAAATGAGGGTATTTGGCCCTTTGTACTGCCAAATACTTTCCAACATCACAATCTGGACTGGCTAATGGTTCTCCCAGATAATTGTTTACTTCTTCTTCTACTGTCAATTCCCCTGGTGTACATTCTTCCACAACATTCTGGATTAGTGGGACATACCTTCTCCACATCTGGTGGGACCTTTTTTCTGCAGGTGTCTGGAGCAAGTGCAACTGATTCAGGCCTATTTTGTATTTATTACTCAATCCCAGTTGATTTTTAACCGACAATCACTTGTAGGTCCTGTGTTTGAGGATAAAGTTTCTTCAAGTATAGATCTTTTTTGTTGATAAATTTGGGCAAAATGAATGTTATTTAAGTGCTTTTTCATATTTGATGTATTATGTGGTTTTCCACGGTTAGTTTCTGTTAACCGTCATCGAATTGACGCGACGGCCAGTACTCTGAACCGAATACCGTCGGGCCTCTTAACGCTTTATGTTTATTAGTACTACTCAGCTGGTGTTGCTACTTTTGGAAAAATTAAGGCACAGTATTTAACAACAAGCTTCACACTACTTACAGATGTATTTACGATGGTTTTTGTTTGATAGATAAACGCCGACGGGATTAAAAACATGATGTTATTCTAAGAGCTTTTTGTCCGTAGTTACGGGCCGACACACATATTTGTTATAACGTATTGTAATGATTTTCACTACTGTTTTCAAAATTTCACAAAACCTTAAAAGTAAGTCGGAAATATTGACTAAATATTTAGTTGTAAAATAATCCTTGAAAACGGACTTTGTGAAAGTTAAGTACAAACATTGATACACTTAGATAAACTCATCCTTAGTAGGAAGTAAATTATAATGTAAATTCCTTAACAAGTAAATTATTTGGTGATAAAACTTTTACTTAATATGAATCTTGGATAGTATTTACTGAACCTGTAGCATTACGTATCAGAGGGAGAATAAATTACACTTTAGTTCTATATTCAAAATATTTAAAAACTCACAAGTCAATCACATCTGACACGTTTACGTATCTTAGTGAAAGGTGCCAAAACACTTTTATCACCATTATTTGGGTAACCGGTACATAAAATTATGGTTTTGTTGTTTCTTGCTAACACAAAACACAAAAAATATCAAAACAGTGTTGCACAGAAAATAAAATTTATTTAAATCGAAAACAATGTCGGGTAAATTGGTCCGACGGAGTTGATTTACGTTTCAAAAAAACGTAAATATACGGTAGGAAAAAACTATGTTGGGCCAGTTGGCCCGACACGTATTTTTATAAATATTATGATGAGAAACGTATATTCATACTTAGATATAATAGGGGAACAAAGTATAAGAACACATGATTTAAAAATGAGCTTAATATATTTTGGCAATTCTCTATGAAAAACGCCGATATTGTGGCCGGCAGCTAAAGTATTAAGGTGCAGTGACGCGTTCGCTTTGTTTGTTAAACTACACGAACTATTTCACCTGTAAGTTTATATTACTGTACATTATTTTTCTACATTTTTAGCTATTGTGCGGATCTGTTTATCATGTAATAAATAGTTTCATTTGCTATTACATTCGTGTTTATTTTCTTTTCGCTCCGAAATATATTACATTACTGTGAGAGTGATATCTGTCCATAATATAATTTATTGAGGTTCAGTTTCGGAGGAATAATACGGTGTTTCTGTTATCCGTCTATTCGCTCAACCATCATGGCCACGGTTAATCGAGTTTTTACTGTACTTTTTTGTGTTTTGTTCTGACATCTATAAATAATTGGCAGTAAGACACGTGGGGGAGGGAGAGAGAGAGAGTATCGAACCCGCTCTAGTGAGAAGAGAGACGAGTGATGTCAAACGATCAGAAATGGTTACGATCTTGATTGCTGTTGCTTCATAAATAATAATATTTTCGTTTACTTTAATCATTTAATTCATTCAAATCAACCAAAACATAAATAATATATAGTTGGTAATTAATTATTTTTCCAATAAATTACTCTACACACACATAGTTAACAAAATAGGAATCGGAATCGACACTTTTATGATGAAAAATCGAGTATCGACGATTCCTCGATACCACCTAGAATCGACGATACCTGGAATCGAGAATCGGAATCGGCCCATCCCTAATATATACATAAATTAATTTCGTATTTTAAATCAATAATACAATATCATAAAAATACAGGAATATGTTTCATATTAGAAACAAGTTTTTCGACAGTCATAGAACCGGCATCATAGTCCTTGATGCAATCATTTTATGTATATATATATATATATATATATATATATATATATATATATATATATATGTTGTAATACTTGGATGAATTTCTTCTTCTTGTTTTGTATATACACAGCCAAACGAAAATATCATTACCACAAATTTTTATTTTTAAACTTAAAGATAGATATAAAAAGCATTTCAATGCATATAAAAAGCCAGAAATTTATAAATCAAATTTTTCTAGTCATTGTATTAAAAATAATCACATATTTCCTAATATAGATAATATGATGATTGTAAAAGAAATTAAAAAAGGCCAGAGAGTGAATATTTATGAGGCTTTAGAAATACATAAATATAATACTAATAATGAGTTGATAAATGAACAAATACAAATAAAGTCTAAATTTGATACTATATTCAGTGTTTGTAATGTTGGGGCAAGATGTTGGTCTGACAAGGATGTAATAAATTTGGCAACACTGTTTGTTGCATCTAGTTTGCAAATAATGGTTGATGGTAAATTTCTAGTATTCCTGAGGATGTTGGTACTGTTTCCCAACGAAAAGCTTTGAATTGTAAATTCAATTAAATTTCTTCTATTTGTAAATTGTTTTATTTCTTTATTAATTCACAAAAATACATATTATAGTATATATATATATATATATATATATATATATATATATATATATATATATATATATATATATATATATATATATATATATATATATGAGTGTGTGGGTGTTTGTTTGTGTTTGATTAAAATATAATAATAACAAAATGTTTTAATTTATATATATATATATATATATATATATATATTATTCAAAGCTTTACGTAAATAAATATATTATCATCTTAAGGAGAAAAAATGATATATCCTATCGTAATCCTTTATCAACTATTAAACTAAAACAATCCTCGTTTTTAAATATTTTTATTGATTAGATATATATTACAAGAAAACGCATCACTATATTCACTATCCTTCTATATAATTATATATCGTTTTCTTGTATAATAATATATATATATATATATATATATATATATATATATATATATATATATATATATATATATTGTTTTCTTGTATAATAATAAAAATAGTCATTCAAATACTAATTAATTCATGTGTGTGTGTGTGTGTGTGTGTGTGTGAGTTACTAAGGTAACAGAGCAAATAAATACAAAGTAAGTTATTTCTTTGTATAGTTTATTGGCTTTTTAATATATTCAAGGTAGCTAAACATGAGTTAGAGAAACATTAAAATAACTGGAAAAATGAACAAAATCTGTTCCCGGTTGGCACAGTTTTATTACGTACGCTAGCAACAGAAGCCAGTGGGAGTATTGCCAGCAGAACATCAGGGATGTGAAGATGTGTGGATGGATTCACGGTATTGGTGGGAACTATATGCGGGAACCTATTACAACTAACACATTCTTCGAATCCTTATAGAGGTAAAAACGAACGATTGCAATAAATCCGTTACATATTCTGTGATCCGTTAACTGTCTTCTGGATATATATATGCAAAAAGGGAAAGGTACGATTGTCAATGGATCATAAATCTTGGCAGGGATACTGATCTCTTGTTTATGTGAGATATTTAAAAATAAAATAATTATACAAAAGTTTAACATTTGTTTGCAATATAAATAGGGGCATTTGAAGCCCCTAGTTTAGTTTTAAAAGGGCATTGTATACTTTGCTTAAATAATCTCTTTAATATTTGATTCATTCGGTTTGGCAGTATTCAAGTTATGTCCCACATAGAAACCCATGACATAGAAAACTATTTAGCATCTTAAACTATTGAATCAATTTGATTACAAGTTTTTGTAAACCTTATGATGCCATTGCGTTTTTATTTATTCAGTGAATAAATATATCAAGTTAGTATAAAATAATTGAATACATACAAGTGCAGTTACCATTCTGTCATACTGGCAATCTCTATTGATAGCTCTTTAGGCATTGAAGTTTCGTCACGTCTATTTATAGACATTGCATCATACACGTTTAATGGTCTGCCATTAACTGAACCATTACAGATAATAGTTACAGGACCTTTATACAGAATTAAAGAAACAAATAAATGCACACAATCTCACAAGCAATATGCTTTAGCACGCGTTTCGATGACTTATATCATCATCAGTTACACCATTACTAATTTAAAACTGCAGCTTCAAAAAACATCGCTTATTAATTGAATGTATATTCTAATATTTTAAAATAAATTACCATTGCTAATGCTGTAATTCAGAAGTATTAAATAAATTAATTAATAATGTTATACTATTAAATATATTCTATATAGTTATACGTCTTTAACGTATACGTACATCGATTGGTCTGAATCTGTGAAAACATATAACACTAGTTGCACAGATGTATTTTATGAGGTACCTTCAAGAAGCTAACAGGCGCATTTACTGATCTCTAATTTATTGAACTTCACTTATTACACTTACGTGGCTGTATAGCCAGTGGGTGCAAATGTAGTAGCATATCTTTACGTCCAATAGTGTCTACACCCAGACAACACAGAATATTACAGCTCCAGAGTTACTTTATAAATAGAAAGAGTAGGGGAGATACTCCCGCTTCACGGATGTTACACAGAAGTGATTAGGAATTACAGCCGACTCTGCAACGTAATGTAAACGCTACCTACTACAAGTGAATCTCGTGACTGAAACAGTTGGGTAGCAATGTCATAAGTAGCACTCAAACACAGGGTACTGTGTTACCTTTTAAAGGCCCCAATTGTTAGCGCTTGGTAGCCAGTTTCTCGTGAGCAAACTCTCACATGAACAAGAGGTGAGTGTCCTTGCCAAGATTCATGATCCATGAACATTCATACCTTCGCCTTTATGCATATATAACCAGTTAAAGGATCACAGAACATATAACGGATTTACGGAAATCGTTCTGTTTTACCTCTAAAAGGATACGGAGGTTGTATTAGTGTAACCTAAATAGCTACCCGCTTTAGGTTCACGCGTTTCCGTGCTTCCATCCTCACATCTTCACATCCCTGATGTTCTGTTGGAATTATTCCATTGACTCCTGTTAATAGCTTATGTAATAACGCAGTACCAACCGGGAACAGATTTTGTTCATTTTCCCAGTTATTTTATTGCTTCTCTAACTCATGTTTAATTGCTCCCTTGTATTTATATATATTTAAAAGCCAATAAACTATAAAAATTTAGAAACTGCAATTATAATTTTGTATTACTGTTTTCTCAATACGTGAGAGCCTATTTCAAATCTTATGTTTCGTTTAAAAAATATTTTTTTTATGGGCACCCGTCTTTGTAGGAGGGATACTTTATCAGAATTGGGAGCTATGGGGATATTGCAAGGGTTTGGTATATATATATTTATATAGGCCTATATATATATATATATATATATATATATATTGTGTGGAACAATAAGTCACGGAGTAAAAATGTATTATACTTATTTCAAATTTTAAACTATAATTTAAAAACAAAGATTAAATAACGTATTTCAATCGTGATATATATATATATTTATATAAATATCGCAATATGTATTCTTGTGTATTAATAAAGAATTCTTGTGTTCTTTATATATATATATATATATATATATATATATATATATATATATATATATATATCACGATTGAAATACGTTATTTAATCTTTGTTTTTAAATTATAGTTTAAAATTTGAAATAAGTATAATACATTTTTACTCCGTGACTTATTGTTCCACACAAACACAAATACACGAACGCGCGAGCGCGCGCACGTACGCGCGTGTGTTATATATGTGCACATACCATGAATAGTTAATATCCGAAGTACATTCATTTATTTTATAGTGATAGTAAGGGCTTCTAGGGACAAATGCCTCTATTCATATTGAAATAAATTTAAAATTTTTGTGTTGTAATTTGTTTTTTAAATACAAATTAAGTTTAATGTAATTTAAAAAGTCTTATAAACTATAATTTTTTG